>CAWYPQ010000382.1:0-17035 GCA_963965965.1 Trididemnum nubilum
AATGAAGAGGACTGGACCAAGTACCGAGCCCTGTGGGACCCCACGTCTGATGCGGAAGGAGCGGCTGTGGGAACCACCAACCTGGACTTTAGCTCTACAATCAGAAAGGAAGGAGTGCACCCAAAGAACGAAGCAAGAGGGGAGTTTGAGCGAGAGGAGTTTGCGAAAAAGAGCAGAGTGCCAGACCGAGTCAAAAGCCTTGGAGAAGTCAACAGAAGCCAAAATGGTTCGGTCTGGAGGTTTTTTTCTTTTGGAAGCCGTCCCAGATTGATTGAGACAGAGTTAGAATTTGGTCAAGGGGTGACCTACCAGGACGAAAGCCGGCCTGGCAAGTGGAGAGGAGATGATTAGATTCAAGGTGAAAAGTTAGGCGAGAAAGAATCAAGCGCTCAAAAAGCTTGGAGATGCAGGAGGTAAGGGAAATGGGGCGGAAAGAGGACGGAGAGGAAGTGGGCTTTCCAGGTTTATGAATGGAAACGATAGTGGTAGGTTTCCAACAAGAGGGAAGGTGTGAGAGTGCCAAGACCTGTTAAAAGAGAAAGAAGGAGGAGCTGTGTTGGCTCAGGTAGGTGCTTTAGTAAAGGGTAGGCAATCTGGTCAGGGCCAGACGCAGTGGAAGAGGATAGATTGCTGATGGCAGTGGAGAGTTCAGTCAAGGAGAAGGGGGAGCAGAAAGAATTATGGAGGGAAGAAGCATCCTCACAGCTAGCTTTCCGGAGTTCATTCATTAACTGTCGTTCAGCACTAGGCGAGGAACGGGGGGTCACTTGAGATAGATGTGAGCGAAGATAAGAGGCATAGTGGTTGGCAGTGTCAAGAGGGGAAGTGCAATCAGGAAAAGAAGGGTCTTGGGAGGTGTTCTTTTTGCCTGAGATGGCATTGAGAAGCCTGAAGACAGCACGAGGATCAGAACGGTGAGACAGGTTAGAACAGGTGGCTTGCCAGGTTGCAGATTTGGCTCTAGAAATGACTGAGGACGCCCTAAGAGAAGCGTCTATGTATCTGAGGCGGTGCGACTCAGATCGGTGTGCTACGGAGTGGGTCCTCCGTCGTTCCCGCACTGCAGATTCCGCTTCCTGGGACCACCAGGCTTTGGGGGAACGACCAAGGCAGCCAAAGGGGATAGAGGCCTAGGCAGCTTCGACTAAGAAGAGGGAAAAAGAGCGGGCAGCCTGGTGGATGTTGAGTGCATCAAAATCAAGAGAGGGAAGGTGCTCAGCAAGATAAAATTGGTAAATATCCCAACTGGCCTTTTTGTAGTTAAATTTGGGGGGACGAGTGTTCGAGTGACGAACTGGAGAGAGGGGGAGGACAATTTCAATGGGGAGATGGTCCGAGCCAAGGCCAGGGAGAGTGCGCCACTCACAGTGGGGAGCGAGAGAAGCAGGAGCCAACGAGATATCAGGGGAAGAACGGCTCCCAGTAGAATGGTGAAGGAGCATGGGAGAGGCGGGGTCGTTCAGGATTTCCAGACCGGAGGAAGTGATCCAGCAAAACAGGTCATTTCCAAGCGGGTTAGGGGGAATGAGTCTGTCCCATGTTGGGTGGTGAGCATTGAAGTCTCCGAGGATAAAAGTGTCAGGGGAGTTAGGAAGGATGTCAGGATAGAAGGTCCTGGTGCGAGAGTCAGAAGGAGTGTTTCTGATGGGAGGGGAGTAGAGGTTAAGAAATTGAAGAGGAGAGTGGTTGGAGAGAAGGACTTTAACACAGGTGTAGTCTGAGTAGGGGTCCAGGGAAGACAGAGAGGAGACAGAAACAGGAGAGAAAGCCAGGTCAGAGTGGATGAGAGTGAGAACACCACCACCAGTGTTATGAGTACCGGAGGAAACAGGGCCTTGTCTGCCGAATGTCCGGTCCGTGCAGAGGGTATAATAACCAGGGATTTGGAACTTTTTGGTTGACGAAAGATGTGTTTCCTGGAGGAAAATGAGGTCATAGTGGTTGCCAGAAAGAAAAGCGATCAGTTCGGCACGGCGGGAGGAGGAAAGACCACCAGCATTCCATTGAAGAATTCTACGATTGGGTGAGAGGCATGGATTTCTTTGAGGGTGGGGTGGCAAGTTGTGGACCGGCTGTGAACCTGTGGGCGGTGGTGATGAGGCAGGAAGGGTGAACGCGGAAGGAGGGTAGGTGTTAAGGAGGGGAGGATGTGAGAGGAGAGGCAGAGATGAATCTATGAGATCTGAGCAAGCAAGTGGAGGGGGTGTGGGTGGGGTGGGGGTGGAGAGACGGGGCGGGGGGACGCTGGCCGGTGGGTGGGAGAGGCAAGGTCCCCATTAAGACAAGCAAGGCAATTCCAACCCATGGGGGAGCCGGCCACGCAGATTTTGCGAAAGTCAGCCCGGGTCAGAGAGGAGCAGGAGAAGTGCACCCACTTGGAGCAGGTGGAGCACTTTGAAGAATCCTTACCTACCTCAAGAGAGCAAATGGAGCAAGGGTAACGTGGGGGGCCCCGAGATGAACGTGATTGATAAAAGCCAGGTGGTAGTGGGGGAACCCTGAGGGAGGGGGTGGAGGGGACGCAAACAGCGTAACAAGGAGACTGGTCTGAGTGGGGGAGCCAGTTGTCTTTTGGGGAGGGCACGCTGGGCATTGCCAGCCCACTGCAGTGCCAGTTGCACAGATTGTGCAAAAGTCAGCATGGGTGAGGGAGGAGCAAAGAAAATGCACCCACTTAAGGCAAGCAGAGCATTGAAGAGAATCTCTGCCCACATCTAGATGGCAGATGGAGCAGGGGTACCTGGGGTGAGGATGATTGCTGTTGGGCCCTGGGTTAGGGTGGACATTGCCACTAATAAGGAGCAATGCCAGGATAAGGAGACGCCGAAAGGGGGTCCGGTCAATAAGAAGAACAGGAGCCGCCCAGTTGTGACCAGTCAACGGACAGCCCAGCGAAAAAACAGTCCAAGACAATGGGGGCAACCTTTCGGTCGAGCCCCTCGGGAGATCTGTCCTGCCATTTCGACCCATCCCCATTGGGAAGGGGACTGCACCACCACGTTGAGGTGGCAGGATGTTGGTGCAGTTTTGTAAGTGGTCGTCGTTCTGGTGGCTCTTCCCTAGGCTTCCACGCTAGCAGCCTTTAGGCTAGAAGCACGCAAACGATTAAACATTAAAACTCTGGCCTGCAAACGGCAAAACACAATTAAATTATCATCAAAACTCATGTGGCTGAGCAATGACTGTATAATGAATGAAAAAGTGTGAAGATGTGCAATGATATGATATTTTTAGATTAAAATCACTAACTCGTAATCTTACAATACTAATCATTGTGATGTTTGTAAAAGCACAATAAAGAGAATTTTATAGAATTCGGAGTAGTGTTCGACCCATACCTCTTTTTCTTCAAATGGCAAGTTTTCCCATTTCACTGACACTTCACGCATTACTGTCCCCATGTGTTTTCCTCGTCTCGTCACTTCTTTTGTTTCAAATAAATGCTTTATAAAGTAACGGTATGGATTTATGGCGAGTTTTGGTCGACCAAGAGCAATCTTCATCTAAAAATATAGTCAAAATGTTTATACAATGATTCTTGCATGCGACTTAATGGTTACATGGTTTTAGACTTGAAAGCAAAAAGTGAAACAAAACTTAATGACTTTCAAAGATCAGAAAATTGAAATTTTGTTGCATTTGGCAATGATTTAATCGATATTTAGTTTCTGCATAGCAAAAAAATGTTAACTTCTAATTTAACGGTCAGACAAGTTAAACTTTTAACGTAAGAATTGATGAGAAAAACAATAAAAAGAGTTTCTTGGTTGAGTAGACCACTATTCAAACTTACTTTCTTTTGTCTTCGTTTAGCTCTTTCTACTTTCTCTTGGGCCTTTTCCTTCTTCATTTCATCTCTTTCAAAGTCGGTTAATGAGTTCAGAGATTCTTTGTAAAGAGACATAGCTTTCTGAGCCCGCATAGCATATTCCTGAAAACGTCAAAAACTTGTTCTAAATAATAACACCGATTGATAGATCCATATTCATTCACTCATAAGGAAGAGACAGTGAACTTGTTTGCAAGACTTCTTTAGTTTCTTGTTGAACTGCAAGTTCTTAAAATGTCTTGCTGGTACTTCACTAAACCCTTCAAGGTAAAGTATTGCATTGCACTGCAAAACTCTAGCAAGTATTGATTAGTCTTCGCAATATACAACATTCAAAAGCCAGCATAATATTTTCATGTGTGAATACTGAAGTATACAAAGTTTTCAACCTACTTCTTTTTCTGGAAACGGTAACTTCTTCCATTCTAAAGCAGCATATTTAAACAAACTTCCACCAACATTTTTTTCTGCAAAACACAGAGAATGATCAAAGCAACCTTCAATATAGTGGCAAAAGCTAGAACAACAAACGGCCACATTTTCAACCCTACTTCATGACGTAAAAACAATAAGAATTGTCACTGTATGATAATTAAATAATGGTTTTTTACTGTTACAACAATATCACACCGCATTAGAAACAGTGCAATATATACTATTGTTATTCTGGCAAGAATCGACAATATACATTTTCTAAAAATTAAAAAAAAAGGTAATACAATCTTAATCGCCGGTACCTCATTGAAAGCCACAATAAAATCTTGCAGAAAAAAAATATTCCTTCAGATTGATAACATAGACAACTTAAACACAATTAAATACAATTTAGTTTGTTAATCAATTTTTTGTTTTTATTAATCATTAAACAGGTAAGTTTGGCTATAGCAATTAGCAGATATAAGTCCTTAGTCCACAGCGCAACACTAAAAACAAAAAAAATAGCCTTAACACACACTCATATCAAAATTTGAATGTATTGTACCAGTATATGGTTTGTGCTGAGCTGAAAATTTTATTTTGACTGCATAACCAGTAACAGTAACACTGTGCAGTAATTCCAACACCATTCAAACTGTTATTTCAGCAGACAAGCCACACTTTGCGGTTGAAAAGTTCTTCTGGTATATACTTAAACAAATGAAAAAAATTTTTTTTCTTGTGATTTAGCAGTCTTCTTCATGTAGCACAACAATTATTAAGCAGAACCTGCCATACCGTAAGAAAAAGAGTCTTTTCTGTCTTGTACAAACAAGCCAAAACTAGTTGGTGGTCTAGTAAGTTTGGAAACAGAGAGAAACGAAGAACCTGTTGTATGCAAGCAGATTTTTCCACTGAAACAAGAAAATATATATTCCTAACAGTTTTAACCTTATTATAATAAGCAACCAGGGATATAGAATATTGGAAGTGCTTTTCTGTCGATCACTTTTACCCTTATCACTTCAGACTTTTGCCACTTGACTATTAGATTCAAGTAACAGCACTGATCAATAGGCTACTTGACATTAAACTTACAGCACCAATAGGCTACCTATTCGTACCATAGTGTTCCACAATACTAAATATAGAAAACCAGGCAGACCAAAAAAGTTCTAAGTTTTTTTGCAACCAGTCAGTACTGCACTAATATTCAGCACTTGAACTGTGGTAAAATATTGCATGTGGGGACACATCCACAGCTATAACTCAACTTAATTGGAATGAAAACGTTTTAGGGGAGTAAAACAAAAATATTCATGCTCCTAAAAGATCTTCATGTCCAAATTGGCCATTTTTTGTCCAAACTCTTGGCAGGAACCAAAAAAGGTTGGATCCTTTTTTCAGCAGGAGATGCTGAATTTCAGTGGTTGTTGATGGAGGAACACATCCCTCTGTGCTTCCCTACATTTCAGATTCTAAATAGGCTAGCCTACTGATAATATTGATAACTGACATAGTAAATAACGATGTTAATTACATTGCAATACGGATATGTTGTGCTTATACAGTCAACTCCCGTTAATCCGGAAACGACTAGTTACAGTGAATAATGACTGATCAGGGAGGTCATCAGATTAACAAATTAGTCTTGTTTGTGATTTGTAATGTCAGTACGTCAATCACACAACTTTGATCTGCACTTGCGCAGCCCTGGTTAGCACAGGCAACTCATTACAGACAACGCAACTGCAAAATATGTCACAAAAGTTGTTTTATCTAGTGTTTTCTCTATTGTGTTATAAAAATAATGCAATAATTGCACCATAATTATTTTCTATTAATTGGTGATGTAGTTTTGGACAAACACTGCATTCTAATTGTATGTCAAGTCAAGCGAGAGAGATTTAAGTGCAAACACAGCAAAGCATGCAGAACAAACGAATCACACAAATACATGTCAATTTGACCAATAATCATATTCGTACCATTAATTTGTTGAGTTGGAATATGTAGCAAATTGGTTAGGAGCAATGTTAGTTCAAATGATTAGTCAATAGCACTAATAACAGTAACTAGTAATTAGAGCAAATTTGAAAGAGAAATAAATATTGTAAGATGGACAATTTTTGTAATTTTACATTAAGCTACAAAACTATACTTATATTAGTATTAATAAATGTTAAATTGTTAAATCATATACTTAAGAGGATTTGTGTTAGTAGTCTTCCTTTGCATATGCAGTTGCACTGGGAAACTGTGGGAGTGACCATACGGTCTTCTAAGCCAGTGCTTGTCAACCTTTTTCGAAATCAAACACTTTCATATTCAGTCGGATAGCGAGGTTGTTTAATTACAAAGCTAAACATTGTATATACATTTACAATGCAGGAATTCTGTTCCTTGACAATTTGTGTCCAATTAAAGGGAGTACGATTAAAAGGAGTTGACTGTACTATGCTTATACAATGCATATAGATAGGAGGTGGGCACAAATAACATGATATCAAAAGCGCAGCACAACAAAGCGCAACAATCTTTTCAACCAGTAACAGCGCAGTGCAAAATGCGCAATTTATTTTTTTAATTTCTGAAGCGCAGCGCAACTTTTGTATAGAACTTTTTGATTCAGTTGAAGCGCAATGCAATTCCGCACTTGCAGAACATTTTTGCAGCCTACTAAGTTAAAGCGCAATCTAATTTCCGCAATTGAAATTTCACAACACAATGCAGTACTGTACCATATTTTTTGCGATTTTAAACAAAAAGAACAATTTGCTAAAAAAGGTGGACATTTGTCACTATTAACGACGATCAAAATGAAACAAAATCACGTTCAATGTATAGGATTGTGCCATAAACCAAAGAAAAATGTTAAAGCGCAACAAATTTTAAGGACTTTAGTCTGCAACGCAACTTCCACAATGTTTCAAAATAAAAATTAAAGTGCAGCACCACTTCCGCCAGTGCAGAAGTTGCGCTTATAATTTCACTTTGCCCATCTCAGCATATAGCCCGATCATTACCACTACTGTACTTACCAGGCTATTCCATTTCTCAAAGTCAAAGCAAGCTTTAGCAATCTGCATGTAAAATTCATGTTCACGGTCAGTGGCCTAATCAGCAGCCTAATCTCTATCAGGTGTTGATTGGAAGACCTAGAGTAGATTTGACTTTATCCATAGGTGGGCAAGTTAATGCAAAACCTTAGCTTTGTTAACCACTAGTCCATTAACAAATTTCACACCTCTGTTAACGTTAATCCGTTATTTTCAGCTTTAATTAATGGAAGTTAATGAAGTCCGTTAATTCATTGATATTTTGCATGTACTTTACATTTCTTTTTATTCACTTGCTTCTAGAACATGTATTAACATTTTTTAGCTGATTGTAAGGAAATATATATTGCTATGGTGGTCTTTTTGTGTTTTGGAAGTTATGTTTTACAGTCTAATCTAATTTTCAGATAAAAATAAGTTCAAATGCACTTACGAAGTTGAGATCAGAAAATCTTTGAAAATTGAGAACGGCAATAATTAATAGACCCATGAGGCTGTAGCTTACTATTTGCCACAAAAAAGATTCTTTCTTCGCTTTCTTTATAAAACTTGTACTAATACGCAACATGTGTTACCAGTGCAAACTGGTCTGTACTGATAGGATGCATGAATGGTGCAAGATATTAACGATAAAAGCCTTAACGGAAGTTAATTTAGTCCGTTAACATGAAAAAACTGTTTAACGAATTAACGAATTAATGAAAAAGTTAGCTTTGTTATTAACGAATTAACGAACTTGTGCTCACATATGACTTTATTGATAAGTTACTACAGCAACCTGGTAAATCAAGGCCTATCTCCATAACTGTAACTACATTCTCAAATAGCGCTCAATCGGAATAGAGCACCGGTACCACAGTATAAATATCATAGTGATCTTCATATCATCATATCACATGTTGGATCCGGTATTTTCCTCGTTGACGGAGTTGGCCGGATTTCGTATGGTCATTGTCTTTACTATTCCTCGCCATTTCGTTCGATCACATGCATCCTCTTTCCCCAGTCCATTTTTCTTCATCTCATTCTCTACCTGCTTTTTCCACATTTGTTTCTGTCTTCCTCTTCCTCTACTACCACTCACTTCCAATTTCAAAGCCTTCACTATCACATTTTCATCTTCTTTCCTCAAAATATGACCGTACCACTGTATACTGCTTGCTTTAGCCATCCTATCTAAAGACTCCTTTATGCCCAACATGTCCATCAACTCCTCGCTGTTTCTTCGATCTAATAGCTTCACACCACACATCGCTCGAATCATAGCTCTTTCGGTTCTTCTCAAAATTGCCATCTCTTTTTCTCTCAAGCACCATGCTTCACTTTCATACAACATAGCTGATCTTACACAACTTTTGTAAATCTTTCCTTTCATCTTTAATGAAAACCGTCTGCCTTCAAGTATTTCGCTGCATTCCCTGAACTTCATCCAACCAATTCTTGATCTAGCTGTTACCGCCGTTTCACACCCACCAGTTGCATTCAATCTGTCACCTAGATAAGTGAACTTGCTCACAGTTTCCACACCATCACACAATTTTTCATCTGCTGATCCCTTAAAGTTATTTACCACGCTTCTACATTTCTTACAAACAAAGTTTTTGTTCACATAAACTGAAACTTTCTTCTTCTCCGTGCATCTTGCGTGGACCCACTTACCACATGCTCTACATAACACCAAGTTAGACATAACTCGTGTTCCACACATGCCACAAGGATCTATCTTACTGTCGAAAGCTTCATCCTCCATCCCACTCACCATCAACTTTGTCTTTCCAAGATTGACTCTCATCCTTTTGCTTTCAAACGCCTCTCTCCATTCATCAAAGTTCTCTCTCAATTCTTCCACAGTCTCCCCCATTAGGACCAAATCGTTTGCATTAAGAATTTGCTTCATCAACGAATTAATCATAGTGATCTTATTGTATGATATTTAAACTGTGCTGAAACCGGTACTGTCTGCCTGCTCAGTGCTCTCACAGAATTTTTGCGGCTCATCCGCCATAGAAAAATCACGAAAACAAGCGCAAATCTAGCTATGGCGAGGCACAAAACCCAAACAAAACTCTGCCGCAAAAGCAAAGTTTGGTGCATAAGGCTAGAAAACGCTTGATTGCAAAGTGAATAGCCAACCTTTTTAAAGGTTCCATTAGCCTACTATGAAGATTTTTACGACATTTTAGAAAAAACTTTTTATCTTTGATCAATGCGATTCAAGTGCTTTGGCTAGCGTAGAACAGCCAAGGGTGCAGAGTGCCAAACAAGGCCCCGGGGACAGCTTAAATATTGGGCCCAGTTATATTTTAATTCAACGTTACAAGCCACACGTCCAGGTTTTTTATTTAATTACCCAGGGGTGCAATCATAACAAGACTTTTCAATAATACAATTTTACACCGAATAGCAACAATTACAGCAAGAGATGCAGGGGTGAAGCCCACGCCGCTGAAAAGTTTCTATGAATTGTAAGCCAAAAAATGCAATTTTAAACATTTTTAAACCAATCATAACAGATAAGTGTGATTAAAGCTGCAAAATTCTTTAGTTGTTAGAAAGTCCATCGGCATCGTGGCCAAGTGATTAAAAGAGAATGGTTTTTATCACAAGCATACGATTAATTTAAGTGTGGTTCAGCCACACGTCACACTACCGTCACAGAGTTTCGTCCTCAGATGGGACTCTTTACGACACTTATTTATACCATAGATCAACACTACATTGACTGCCTGTAAAAATGTAGGCTCAAGCAGGCATCAAATTAGCAAACTGGGACTGGCACTTACGTTACATAAATGCCGAAAATTTGAGGTAAAAATTTATTGGAATTCTTTGAAGAGATACTGTTTGAAATAGGTTTTTATTAAAGAAATGAGAACTACTTGAGATAACAGAGAGGTGCCCCATATATTTCTCGCCAATTCCCTTTATTCTCAAATATTCTGTTTACTCCATTTGACTCTGTACCAATTTGCGACGTCACAACAGGCATTAGTTTGCCAAAATTTTCACAGACTAAGGAATGCAATGTTTAATGAGAACTTAGGTAAAACGATTCAAACTCAATTTATTGGGGCATCATACGAGTAATGTAATCTGTTCTATCAAAGTTAGATCAGCTTTGGTGATGTTTTTAGCCTATGAATGATATAAAATTTGAAACAAGTCAAGTTTATTTTACCAAATGCCAGTGTTGGAAAGACTCGAGTCCGAGTCCGGACTCGAGGCCACTTTTTAAGGACTCGTACTTGCGCCTTTGAGACTCGGACACAGACTGGTGGAATTTGAGAGGACTCAGACTCGTGATTTTTGTTGAATGTCTTATTGCAATGTCTTATTACAGAGTTACTATACATCAACTAAATATAAATGTGACAAGCAATGCATCATCTTTGGCAGGGAGAGACTTCTTACCCAAATCAAAATAAAATAATTGAATTTAGTTTTATATTTTGGCAACCACATTTTTTTAGCGTTTTGGTGTCATTGGTTTGATCAGTGTTCCCTATAAGCGCAAAAAAGTGCGAAAGTTTTTCCAGCATTTTCGCACTGAAATTTTGCGAATTCCGGCGTTTTTTCTCCGGCTGAAAACCGGCATTTTTGTTTCCAGCCAAAAACTGTAGACCGCTGCGGTTCACGGCGCCTCGCTCTAATGTGTCTTGCAGAACTCAGACAAAGAACCTTTTTTTTTTGGAGATCAACATAAAATCAGAGAAAAAGATGCCTCCGTCAGCGCAATGATCTTTTTTTTTTTTTTTTTGAGATCACATTAAAACCGGACAAAAAAGATGAGAGAATATTCGGCATTTTTACATTAAGTTTAGAACGTTCACACTATTTCCGGCATTTTTGCAGGAGGTGAAAACTTAGAGGAATCACTGGGTTTGATCACGTTTGCTTCGATGATGCCGGTAGGTAAAATGTGCTCAAGATATCGCATGGCTGAAAAATTCTTGGAAGGTATTCACTGTTCAAGTATTTGCAGGTAGTGGAGGGAGATAATAAGTTTTGTCTATGTTAAGTTATGTTGAATTTTACACCTGATTCCTTATTGTTACAATGGAGAATGAAAACCTAAAAAGAATCAGCTTGCATCCAAAAAATTGCTGATGTGACTGACAAAAATTATCATATCCAGATGATGCATGAAGTGTTTTTTGACTACTCAGCAGTGCAGTGCTGTTTAACTTTTTCCGTGTATGGGCTTGGCTTAGGCCTGAATTTTCTAAGGTTTTTGCAAAAAAAATTTCTTTCTGTTGGTGAGCTATTTGGTTAAAACATGAGCAGGTGTTTACAGCCAATTCAGCAAAAACCTATTCTTTCATTTTTCAAATTATTCATAAACCATAAAAACAAAAACTGCATAATGCATGCACTAAATTATGTACCAATTATGACAAATGTATTTAAAACCGAAGTTCTTCTTCTGAAACAAAAATATCAATTCTAGCCTATTACTTATGAAACGACAAAAGATAACAAACCATGGCAACAAGTGGCGCAATCAGGAGGGGGCTAAAGGGCCTTCAGCCCCCTTTGCAAAATCACTCAGAAATACAACCCCAAAATTTAAGTGTTTATACATCGGTAACCCAACAAATTCAAAGCCCCCCCCCCCATCCAAATCTGGTTGCTCGCTTGATCGCAAACTTAATGATCTTCAACCCTTGTCCCTAAACTGATGAAAATTATGAAGGACCTTCTATTTTTTAGCTTCAGCTGGTCGACTTTTGGCTTTCGGTTACTTCCAAAACTAGTTAAACTACTGAAAAAAACGTAGGCTACATAAATTTGGTTCCCTCAGTATTAATCAAATGCAATACTACACCACCAGTCTGCCCAGTTTCCAAAAAAATAATACTTTTTTGTACGCTTTCATCGATTTACTGATTAATACGCAACTTGAAAGTTCTAATAAAGCTCTACTGTTTATTGGACGCTGTGACAAATCTACTGAAATAAGCTCTTTTGCTGGTTGAGCGGTAATGCGTTTGTCTCTGGAGCGGAAGATTCGAGGTTTAAATCTTGGGCCAGTGAAATCGGACGCATTGTTGCCAACAGCTCGCCGCCGTTACGAGATTTTTTTGAAAGGAACTGTGTTGCCCAGGCCACAATGACATGGAGATGGGCAGTGCCAACTCTTTGCACACTTCGGCATAATACAATGAGCCTATAAAACAAAAATTGAAAAGGGAACAACGAGTATAATGCAAGATATAATTTGCTTAAAATTATTTTCTTAATCTGATATCCCGAAAAATAATTAACTGCAGTGAAAAACTAGATGGGAGCTTTTTGAGTAGCAACCCCTAGGAATGACCAACGCAAAAATCTACAGATTTCAAAAAAACAAGCGCCCTAGCTTAAGCCATTCAAAAAATTAATTTTTGGGGGTCCCCAGAGGTGGCACCCCCAAACTATGTCAAAATATTTGTCTGTTAAGTAGTTGCTGATATCATAAAAAACTAGCACCCTAGCTTGAGCTGTTCAAAAAATTCATTTTTGGAGGGTTCATTTGGGGGAGTCCCCAGCAAGATTGGTACCCCCGAACTACGAGTACGTCAAAATATTTGTGTGTTAAATATCTACTGATATCAAAAAACACTGTTACCCTAAGTTAAGCTGTTCAAAAAATTGATTTTTAAGGGTCCATTTTGGGGGGGTCCCCTTAGGAGTGGCACCCCCCCAAAGTATTTCAAAATATTTGTCTGTTAAGTATCTGCTGATATCAAAAAACCTAGTGCCCTATTTTGAGCAGTTTTCACTTTGTTCATTTTCAAAAATTCAGTTTTTGGGCCTGATTTTGGGAGGGTTCCCTTGGGAGTAGCCCCAAAATATTTTGGGAGACAAAATTTCGTTTGTAACTCAACAACTTTACCAAAAAATTAGATTTCGATGTTTTGTGGTTTAGAAGAGCGTACAAGATTTAGGAAGAATAAAAAGCAAAACAAAGGAAAAAACCTCATTGCAGCCAAAAGTGAGTTAGTTGGGATGAAAAGGTACCGGTAGCTTAAGACATATAATCGTGTGAAATATTTTTTGTCATACTAAAGCCGTTTTTGAATGAAACCGCTTTTTACGCCAAACTTGCGGGGAGGTTTTTGGGTCCTAAAACCGAAGTCACTTGAAAAAACCTCATCGCAGCCAAAAGTGAGTTAGTTGGGATGAAAAGGTAGCTTAAGACATATAATTGTGTGAAATATTTTTTGTCGTACTAAAGCCGTTTTTGAATGAGATCGCTTTTTACGCCAAACTTGCGGGGAGGTTTTTGGGTATTAAAACCGAAGTCACTTAACCAATTGCCTCAAAATTTGATACAAACATACAAATCTATAGTGTCAAACTGCTGTCAAAATTTCATGTAGCTAGACCAAACCGTTCTCGAGTTATAAGCAAAAGTCTGAAATTTTGCACTTATTAGTTTGAAAATGGCCAAGTAAAAACAAAAAAACACTAGACGTGAGCGTCGGTCGTTCCAATAACTTACAAAATTCTCTGCAAATTCAAACTACAACATAAGAGGGTTTCATATGACATCACTCGCATACTTTTACTGAAAAAACTTTGTCAAAACTGAACTGCTGAATAAAATATACAGGTATAAAAGAAGAAAAACCTCAAATTTTGACTTTCTCAGCCATGAGGAGGTTTGCAAACTTGTGTGTGAATTAAGGCCGAAGTAGACGACTAAATTTTATTTGCAAGACCTCTCGCAAAAGCGTTAAACAACTTTTTTCTATATGTGTAAAGGGCCTAGTGATAAGACTGTGCAACGCTTGCAGAAACGTTTCACCAACGTCTTCTTGCGGAGTTTTTGAAAACGTTTGTCCATATTAAAATAACTTTGGCCAAATTTTAAATTTCACTTCCCAATTAAATTTTCGAACTTTTTGAACTCGGACTCGTGATCTTCAGTTTTGGTGGCCTTGAACTTGAACTCGAGGCATTCGGACTTGCACTCGGACTCGTGATCTTGAGTTTTGGTGGACTCAGATTTGGACTTGGACTCGTAGCTTAAGGACTCGCACTCAGACTCGTGAAAGTGGCAACAGTCCCAACACTGCCAAATGCTAAAAGTATGCACGAAGGAATCAGTGAAAGACTGCGGTCATCTGGTAAGTCAACTGCACCTATAGCAATACTTACAGTAATAGGTGTAAACTTAAGCTTGGCAATAAATAATAATACAGAACAACACAAAGTAGGCAGGTAACGTCAACCGAGGTGACTTTGAACACTTCACTAACACAAACTTTGTTATCAGTTAAATACTTTTCAAGACCAAGAGCAGTCTCTTACTCGGTCAGTGTTTGAACTTTGATAGATTTTTTTTTCTTTTTTGCCTGACTAGCACAAGGTCACGTGACAATGACCTCATCATTTCAACAAAATAAATCTCAAAAATAGGGCGATTTATTACACCATTACTATTGACACTAGATCTTCAAGTCAGGTCAATTAGCAATAGACGATTGCAGGCTCGAACCCATGACGATGTGATCGGCAGTTTACCGCCCTCACCACTCTGCCACGCGTTTTTTTCTATTTTTAAGGCGGAGTGCCAATTTTTTAAAAAATTGGGAACCGGAGTGTGACTTTAATTAATCTTCTAAGCCGTAGTGGTAGTTGGTAGTAGAATGAGCAACTATTTTTGCTCTCTGGGAATATCAAAATATGTGACTAGACTACGCTTATCCAGGTTATTGAACAAAATGACAATTGGTTCGAATTTTCTGTCGAAGTGTATTTTTGTATCGAAGTATTTCAGAGCGGAGTGTCGTTGTAAAATTTCGGATCCAGATTAGAGCCGGAGTCAGTTAAAAAAACGAGGAGCTAGTCATGCAAAACTTATGCAGGGAGCCGCACTCAAGGGTAATGGTACCTACATAGCTTTCGTAAGCTGAAAAGCTGCTACTACATAATTGCTATCTCCTCAGGCTGGCATTCCTGCCCCAACCCTAACTGTAATGCAAGGTTTTGAAGCAAAAAAAGATAGCTTTGTGCATCTTTTTCCAAGATCCTGCATACTGTATCACACATGCACAATCCATCTGCGAATTGAACCCGGTGCGGAGGGTTGAGAGCTGAGTATCATAACCACTACACCACCCAGCTTGCAGCAATGCAGAGACAAAATGTCGTATGTAAACCAAATCAGAAATGTATGAGAAAAAGGCAATGACTTGTGCGTGAGCGTTTGCATGACTAGCTTCTACCTGCTTCTACTGTTAAAAAATTTCGGAATGGATCCGAAGTGGAAAAATTAGCCACTCTGCAATGCTCTAATTCAAAGACATTTCAGACGAATGCAACTTTGTGCTTGTAAGTGAAGGTTTAAGTGCATGTTGGCAGGTGTTCAAAGTCGCCCCAGAGAGCGGGGCGACTTTGAACGCTTTTTGAGATAGAATATATGCCTTATGAGAGCGAAATATTTTTTTAGTTATGACAGTTCTACTGTAGTTGCTGAGGCCATAAGTGTTACGTTCAGCCTATAAGCACTTTTCTTGCTTAAACCTGGCGGAAATGACAAGAAAAAATGATTCAAAACCATTCGAAGTCGCCCTGGTTGACGGTAGGTAACGTAAGCACTCGAACAACACAATCTCCCCACCCACTGGCACATTTGACGCCACAGGTCGAACAACCAAACATACTAAATTTAGGTTAAAGTTACCCACCCAACTCTAAGTACACCAATCTCAATCAAAAACAGCATAGTCCGAGACGGGCTTGCGAAGTCAGATGTTGCTGTAGACTGGAAAAAATTTACACCCAAGTGTCCGCCCACAACTATCGTATCAAGCAATGTTGTGAACTGAACAACATTTACAGGTACATTTTTAAAAAAACCTCTGGCAAGCTACAAGTCGTTCCCGTCAAATCAAGGAGTCACCGATGGCATAACGTCGAACGCTGTTAATTTTAAGGTCAAGCCCAAGGATTGGTTGCATCAATTCCCTAAAAGCCAAAAATGTTCACATTGTAGATCAAGTCTGGTACTGTAGTCTAGGCCTATGTCTGCAGGAAGTCCAAATTAAATAGGCCTAGACTACTACCGGTATAAGCTATTGCCTACTAGTACTACTGCCACTGGTACAGTATAACAGCCCTAAAACTGAAAACAACACTAACCTGGTCTACCAGTCCTATTCCTGCCAACTCTTTTCTCATACCCACAACTTACTAACTAAGCTTAGTAGCAGTAAGTAGCCCAACCAAATCTGAAAACTTAGGTAGGGTAGGCCTACTAACTGCTATTGCTAGGTACATACCTGCAGTCCTGCACAGTGCAGATATGGTAGGCTAGGCTACCAAAACTGATCTACAGTATGATCGTTTTGACGTTTGTGGCTTCTACTATTATATCATTCGTAGGCTAAAAACATCACCAAAGCTGGTCTAACTTTGATACAACAGATTGTATCACGCGTATAATGCCGCCGATGAATTGAGTTTGAATTTGGATCGCTGTCTAGTCTAAAGCGGAATCCTTTTACCGGTACCTTCTTTATCGAACATCGCATTCCCTAATCAGCGAAAAATTTTCGCAAACTTATGGCACACAGTATACTGTGCTCATGGCTGTTGTGACGTCGCAGATTGGAACGGAGTCAGTGGAGTAAATAGTATTTTCGTGAATAAAGAAGAATAGCGAGCAATATTTGGGACACCTCTCTATTACTTTCAGCAGTTCTCATTTCTTCAATAAAACCGATTTCGAGCAGTATGTCAC
>CAWYPQ010000383.1:0-39195 GCA_963965965.1 Trididemnum nubilum
ACCCCGACGTGATTGGATGGTCGGCGCTCGAGACGACGTTAGCAGGCCCCTTCCTACCACTGCTTTCAGAAAGGGGGAAGTGTGTCGCAGTTCCTGCTTCATCCAGTGGCGATGTGGAAAATAGCATGGAAGTAACCACTAATGAAAGATAATTGGAACCGATAGCTTTATAAGTCAACAGATCATAGCAGCTCAGTGGTTGTACAACCGAGCCGGTTAACCGCAATCGGAGCGCGCTCCCTTTAGACACGCCACAGGGTGGTTCGCCACGGTTGCTACGCAGCGTTCCCACAGTGTGGATATTCTGCTCCAGGAGCGCTTCACTCGGCTCCACAGAATTATAAAAATTATCCATATACAGGGAATGCCATAGTCCGGTGCATTTTGAAGTTAGCAAACCCTGTACAGTCTCTTTTATTGTTTTTCTCTCTCTGTGGTAGATGTCCATATTATAACAGTATCCCGATGTAGAATCTGCTAGAATGTAAGTTTTAATTCCATACTTAGTAGGTTTATCCTTGTTATACACGCGGAATGATAGTCTGCCTCTCCACTTGAGCATACCCTCGTCTATTGCAATATACTCCCCAAGGGAGTATAACGTACGCCACTTGCCTGACAGATACTCAAAAATCGGTCTTATTTTATAGAGCTTGTCGTTGCAAGGACTTGGCATCGCTTCATTGTCGTTGAAGTGAAGAAAAGTCATTATCAGTTGAAAGCGGTCTCTTGGCATTGTCTCGCTGAAGAATGGTGTGGAAATAATTGGATTTTTTGACCAGTAACTTGACAGTCGGCCTTTCTTGTCAATCAACCCTGTCAGTAAAACCAAGCCAAGAAAAACCTCCATTTCCTTTCTTGTTACTGTTTGCCAGCTTTTTGCTCTTGCTCTTGGGGAGAGTACTGCATTAGCTATGTATTGCGATGCATAGCGGTTTGTTTCTCTCACAATTATATCGATAAAACTGTCATCAAAAATTAGCTTAAAATAATCATATGGACTATCAGAAAGTATGTCTACATCTCTAGTTGGGCCTTGTGTTCCAATAAAAGTGGTAGGTTGCGGTGGATTATTGGCAGTCTGCCACACATAACTTCTTCTCAATGCACGTAGCTGGGAGGGGCCAGGTACTCCGGTTGTTGAAGAAGCTGGTGGATCACTGTCAACATCTGAGTCAGAAGATGCATCCATATCTTCAGCTTCACTGCTCTCGTTAAAATCACTCATATCAGAATCATCATTCATAATTACATCGCTAGCTGTATTTGCATCCATTTTGCTCTAAACAGCCTAAGATAAAATTTGATTTGAAAATGTTAGAAAAGCCAAAACATTTCATCTTTTTGAACGCAGTAGTACAAGGTTTTTACAATAGAACATCCTAGCTGGCCTCCCTTACTTTTAGGACATAATTTTCAATACTGTTACTTCCATATAAAACTTCCACATTTATTACAAATCTTCCTTTACCAACTTGTTAAATTTGCCGCTTTCAATCACGTGCACGTGAAGACGAAACCGCAAAAAAACGAACAGCTGAGAGAAAAACCTTCCCCAAACTTTTGCACACTACCACGAGCAGATCACGCGTAAAATATGCTGATAAATCTAATGTTTTGAAGTATCACGTCTTGATCACGCATAACACATGCAGACGGAGAAATCCGTCCTTTTCTGACTCTTGTAAAACATTCCCGCACCCAACTGATGATATCAGCTGACGGATATCTCCGTCACTTCGCATCGAAAGTGTTAATTGTCATTATTGCGCTTTTCTTTTTCGAACTGTAATGATAATCTCAGTGCTTGGAACATAACAACAATAGTTTTCTCACTTTGCTTTGCTCAACTAAATTTAAGGCATTTTTCGTGGAGGCCTATTCCGTTGTTGCAAAAAATGATTGTGCGGACTACTAAATGAAGCAGTTCATCAGATAATGAAAGAGATGCAGAGTCAAAGTTCAGATGTGATTTTTGTTGTTCTGCCAAAAAGCAACTCAAACTGGATCTGAATGTTGATTCCGCAAGTCCGCCTCCTTTCAGCTGAGACTATTCATACGTAATGCTGCCGACTACCTTCTTTTCAGTCGTTGTTCATTGTTGTAGTTTAGCTTTCAATGACACCAATTAAAAAAATATGAAGCATTCAGCTAGGATTATGCTCAAAAGATAAAAAGATAATCTAACACATATTTTCATCAAATTTCAGCTTTTTACGACCTATTGTTTCTCGGATATTTCATTTCAAAGTTTGAGAGAAATTTTGTCTAAAAGTTTTACCCACTGTGTTGCCCGTTAAAATTTCATCCTTTCTAGAATAATGTTAACGGTATTTTTCGCAACTGGTTTGAAAACCAGACGTTTGAATAACTGTTGAAGTTCGATAAGTGCCCGTTACAAATCGGGCACCGAGTAAAATGATTGTAAAAGATGTTGAATGTTTCTCTCATTTTTTTTGCGATATAGTTGAATAGAGTTATATATCTCGTAAAGGTACATTTTTGCCAAAAAGGTAAAAATACAAAGTTTTTTCTGTGAGAAAAATCGCCCCTATGATAGCAATGAACAATTGTTACTCACTAGATTACTGAAAAGTCACAAAAACTTGCTAAATTTTTGCATTAAAAAATCACTAGCCGTTGATCATCTGCTACTGTTGGCATTAGTTGAACAGTAGCTTACTGTATTTTACTATTTTAGCATTACAATATACTTTTTTGATAATTGCAATGTATATCTGTCTGTGGTTGATAAATCTAATATACATCTACTGTAACCTACTGCAATGTAAATGTATGTAAGATTATTTAAAAACCAAGAATTCAACCAATTTACCTTATCAAAATAAGCCTATCCGCAAACTATCTTTTTAGATTTCACGTTATCATAGTAATCTTTGATTGCGAATGAGAAAAAAGAAACGTATTCATCAGCACATTTTTTTTGCATTTTGCTTTGCTTTTTGGCTTTACACTAAAATCAAAATTAGAGTTAATAGAGACTTCGAGTGGAATTAACATTAAAAAATCTAGTTCAGATACCACGACGTATGTTCTATGATTAGGTGATCTTATAGACACTTTTGGAAGCTGTTTGTTTGACGGTTCGTTAAATATTGTTCTTTTCAATAGTGCGCTAAAGTGATCAATTTTCGAAAGAGGCGTGTATTATAGTCAAACAAGAAGTAATCGATTCACAATGCTACGATGCAACATTATTAAAAGGTTTTAAAAATACAAGACGCAAATACGGATTTTTATAAATATAATCTAACGTTCATTTTAATCTGAACTTTCGCTGAAACTAAGTCAGGGGCGTATGTAGGGGGGCATCGGCTATACCTGGTTAGGTTTCGTACATGAAGCAATGGCAATTACTGAATTTGAGTTACCGAGTTTGCATTTCTCCAAGTCACGAAATGCCCTGTTAGTTTCAAGTTGATAACAGTATATAAGTTGCTTTTGAACGTTGGGAGTTTTCTTTTCTCAACCGTAGCAAAGCGCATGAGTGCATTCAAAATTTAAATGCTTGTATAGTAGAGCTTGTCTATAACGACATCGCATCTCCAAGGAATTTCACAAAACTGCCTTTTTAGACAAATTTAGGTTATTATAATGCATTTGTCTTCTTAAACTGTTTTGTGAAACGGCTTTTTGGTTCACCCCAAAGGCTTGTCATTAGATTAACATCGTGTTGATTTTTTAGTTTATATCGTGTTGGAGGTTACAGGCGAATCGAGGTTATAAACGAAGCAGTTACAGGCATTTTAATGTGTTAAAAAATATGTCTTGAGTAGGTGCAAAACTATCCATTACCGAGAATAGAAAGTACCGCCAAAATGCGGGAATTTAAAAACTGACGTTTCCCTAAACACTTATGGCATCTTCAGAGCTGTAAAAAGGCACAATCAATATTAGTTACTAACTAATACTACAAAAAATAATTTAGTGAAACCATGCAGAATTGCTGTGAGACGTAAACAAAAATGCAAAAAATATTGCAATATAAAATATTGCAATGTAATAAAACTTAACAGCAGTTACTCCCGTCGCATTCGCAGTCTTGTTACTTACAGCGCATCAGTGCAGACAAGTTTTACATCACAATATTTTTTTGTAGTTTTGTTTGCGTCTCACAGGTTAATATAGCAATTCAGCACGGTTTCACTGAATTATTTTTTACAGTATGAGTTAATTACTAATAATGAGTTTTTCTTTTTACAGCTCTAAAGATGCTATAAAATAATTTCACAGTATATTATTTCACTACTAATTTTGGTGTTTATTCAAATACATAATTTTTTTATTCTGGAAACATTTCTAATACCAGTATTTTATTCTTACTTGAATATCTTTCGTAGACTTTGAGAGAATTTACTTTTTGTCTCGGGTTTCAAAGAATTTTATTGGCGTGAGTTGCAACAACCTCCACACTTTCAACTAACCTTTGCCATGGACTTCTAAATAGTGAAGTCCATGCCGTTGCTGAAGCTGAATTTGAACGATAATGCTTCATTCACGCGTTATCCTTCGTTCTATCGCAGAGCGATGACGTAGGTCACGTGACTCTGTCACGTGACCTTTGTCATCGTTGAAAAGGAACCAAAAAGCAAAATGTTCTTCGAGACGAAACAATAGTGACGATCGGTAAAGGGCATCAGGGTATTCTTTGAATACTCAAACAAAATCATCTCATCTGTATTTATTCTAAGTAATATACCTTTTAAATACCGGTAATATTTTATATTTTAGTTATTTTTGTTTTCATGGCTAATTGGCCACAAGCATAACGTATTCCGCGTAGCAATTGGCGAAACCTAGTGGCACGCAGTCAATTATTTAACTTTTCGGCATTGCGGCGCTAAACGGTTGATATGCAGTCGCTGTAGCTTGACTGAGCTGGAAGGTATCAAAGCGAAGGTTTGAAAACCCGAAATGGCGCAGCGAAGTGAAACCATGTAACGCCCGCCTCTGTATTAACCAATCAAATTTGGTCAAGTGAAGAAACGTCACATTTGACGTCATCCTTGGTTTTCAAAAAGCGAGTGTGGTTTACCTTGCCTTCAGCTGCCTGCGCCTGTGGTTGCGTGATCGACCGTTACAGACCTGTCAATTAAATTAACTACCCTGAAACATCATGATACTTTCTCCGTATCAAACAATTGACAGTAAAAGACTTGCAAGGTTTTTAGCAAAAATAACCTACTATGAGGAAAACTTAAAATTCGTCAAAGCATATTACAACAGCAATATAACGCAACGAACGTGGTGGATAGTTTATTGGATGTTCCTTCACTCAGATAACTTTTGAAGAAAAAAAAGCAATCATTGCTGCAGGTAGACCCAAACCCGTTGAAAGATCGTTTTCTTCCGTAAAACGCATCAAATCATTTTCTCAAAATAAAATGGAGCAAGGCAGACTTTCAGATTTATGCCTTATATCCATCGAGTCACAATTTATTACTGACAGAAGCTATAGAAACCAAATCTTTTCAGGATTCAGTCATAACAGAATTTGCTTCAGCGGAAAAGGGAATGGAATTTACTTTTAAATGACTTCCTTGCATCTGCAGTATTCACTAAAACTTTGTCGATTTTCGTGCTCTGCCCTTTGTAGTAAACAGTTTTGTTTCAATTGCTAATCAAACGGCCAAAGCTGTTTCAGCTTGTACTATTTCTTTGCTTTTTATAGGCAACTGATTACTGGATGAGGTAAAGGCGTGTTAAAAGTTTTAATCAATTGCTTGAATTGAGTGTAGCATTGGGTGTAGAAGTTATAGTTTATCTTTTTCGTTTTTCTGCACCTCCACTTTACTCATTTCACTCAACAGCTGATGCGAGACGAGAAAAATTAACTTCAGCTACGCTACCCTCAATTCGAGCCAAAACTTTCTACTCCGAAACGTGTTTTTGCTACTCCCCCAGTCAAACTTTGTCTTTCAATTTTTATTTTTAAATAGTACAATGCAATCACAGCATAAATATCAAATGCCAACTATACGTGTGGTCATAATTTTATATGCGCAGACCGGATGCGCAATTACTTCATGTACGAAAATAAACGACGCAATAAATTTTTAATGGAATACCCAAAACTTTTTGCCACCGATCGTCACCGCGAAACAATATACCGCCTCAAATTATCCAATTTTGTTGGCAAGCAAAATTTTAAAAATACTGGAAATCCTACACTTTGTTCAAAGCAACTCTAGCAAATGTTACAATGCAATGATGATACAATGAAAGTTTTCAATGATGTTAAAATAATGATTTTACGATGATCTTAGAAAAATGACTTAAAACAAAGGGATTGACTATTTCACCGAAAAATGTTAAGTTAAAGAGAGTACACGGAAAAAGAAAGATGTTCATCCGCGTATTTTTGATTGCTTTTTTAAAGGTTAAGATTAAGGTCAAAGTTAGAGTTTGGGTTAGGGTTATATTTGGGGCTAGTTGTGGAGTAAGGATTTAAGTTTGGGTTAGATTTGATTTAGAACTAATAAATAACTAGATAAAAATTTGCAGTGAAATAGTCTCTTTCTGAAACAAAACTACCTAAAGGAGGTAAAGCATCCAGCTGGGATTATGTGCAAAAGATAAAGAAACATCTAAATATTCTACAACATCTCTTCACTAAATTTCAGCTTTCTATGATTTATCGTTTCTGAGATATTTCATTTCAAATTGAGGAGATCTCCCCAAAAGTATTGCCATTTAACATCTAATTTTCTAGGATTTCTGTTGTAATACTAATTCGTGCTGAAGCCTTGCATTCAGGAGCTTTCAAACCTACGTGAAAGATAACTCAAACAATAGACATCATTTTACAAAAAAAAGGAAATTTTTAACTAGCAACACTGTTGGAAAAATCTCACTTTGAAATGAAATATCTCAGAAACAATTAGTTTTAAACTGGTAAAATTTTGGAGAAGATATGTTTTAGATTATTCTTTATCTTTTGCTCATCATCCCAGCTGGATGCTTGACCCTCTTTAATGTGACAAATAATGATAATAGCGCAGCAATAATCGAATTGATGCTTAAACGAATTCGTTATTCAGTGTTCCAAAATTATTTCAATTACATTTGTTAGCAGCTAAAAAGTTTAATGTAAACTAGAAGGCCAGGCGCGTAGCCAGAAATTTATAATGGGGGCTATTTTGTGGGTCTGGTAGCGGATCCCCGAGCCGCCGGAGGCTAGAAGGTCTGGGGACGAAGCTCCCAATGATTGGGGATTTACAATTTTTTGCAAAAATAACTAAATATTAGGCCTGTCTTGGTAAGAATTACTACTTTTAAAATATGGCATTAAGTAGCGGTGCAAAAATAAAATTAAACTAGCTGCATAAATAGGCTATGTGGGGGCGGTGGCTAATGGTAAAATTTCAGCCGTTTTATTACAATTAGGTAAATAATAATTTTAACATAGAATGAAGGCTTCGTTTAAGCAGCAGTGCGATCAGTCGTCATTTAGTTCACTATTGTTATTGTTGCATCACAACTTATCAATAATCAATGAGTAGTTTATTCTATATTACTCGCAGCTGACTTCAATAATATTATCTAAACGAAAGCAGCAATATTAACTGGATAAGCTTTTTTTACTCCAACTTTACTTTCGGGCGTTTTCGGGCCCCGTTTGAGCTTAAAAGAGCATTCAGATTTTTCGGAGATTGTTTTGTTCGGTGTTCTCTCAAAAATTTCTGACAGATCTGAAGACTAACTTCACCACATTCGAGCTTTCTACGACTTTCCGTTTCAAAGATATAACAGCTTAGATTTCTCAGTAGAAAGTCTTTTTTTTCAGGGTTTCCAATTTTTTCAGAGTTTTCAATTAAAAACAAAATTTCAGAAAGTTAATGCATGTTTTAGATTCTCAATAAAGAATTTGCGGCAGAGTTATTGTTAAAACAAAGTAAAGGTTCAAAACTTAAGTTCGCTGCTTTTCGATAAATGTAAGTCAGCTTTCCAAAAGTTAATATGCTTCTTGCCACAAAACTGACAAAATGACGATACTGAAGTAAACAAAAAATTTGTTAATTTTGCACTAAAATGTCTTGAAAACGGCAAAACATAGAAAGTTCAAATTTGGTGAGAATGCATTAAAGACTCATAACAACATTTTGGTCAATGGTAAAAAACTTAACCTGAATGCCCTTTTCAATGATTTTTCGAGTTTCGGCCGGTTTTGAGCCTAAACTGTTTGGCCCGTTCACAACTCGGGCCGTAACTGCAGGCTGTAGCAGACTTTGATGACCTTAATGGTATATTTTTTTGCGTCCTTTTGCTGGCTTATTAATTTTTCGACTTGATTCATTTGATTTCACTGATTTGGTTACTATATACTTTTTGCACTTTTCTAGATCTTCGTGATGGAATTTGAGGCGTGGTAGAAAAGCAAATAAATAATTGAAGAAAACCACTTGCTGGCAATCTATTGTTCAACATTTCTTTAACAGTCTTTGCAACATTTCCTGAGCGAGATGTTCTTCTAACGAAAACATGTTCCAGGTAAATAAATGCGTGTTCTAAAATTACAATTTATTGCAATAGCAGTTTCTTTATTGGTGTAAAACAGGGGCAGGCAACTTTCTTTATTCTGCGGACGCGTTAAAAACTGAAAAATTTTCGTGGACCAGCTTTTAAAAATAAACGCAAATGTTTAGCAATGTACTACCTTGTAAAATGAAATTATTTTGCCACAAGATGTTAAAACTCGTCTAATCAAGTTTTTTTCGCAAAATATCCAAAGGCAATTGCATTTAACATAACAAAAACATAACATTCAAAGTATTTAACTTGAAAAAGTATACGCCCCCGTAACGAACTCTCCACGGACCGGCACCAGCCGGCGGACCGGTGATTCCCGACCATTGGTGTAAAAAGAACAATGCATTAATTCTTTGAAACTAAACTGTCAAAAAAACTTGAATATTTTTTTCTGCGATAGAACCAATAATGAAGGTGCGACTGCAAACTAACCAAGCGTCCAGCAGCAACTATGCTCGATATTTGCTTTTATTGAAGTTACTCGTACCTGTTCAAATTTTTATTTTTTATTTTGTGATCATTGTTGTCCAGTTTGTAAGTCACGTTTTTGGCATATAACTCCTTTTTTTTCCTAAAAGCTACAGTATATAAAAAAAAACAAGACAGCAAAAAAAAGAAAATGAACCAATACCCGAGCAAACAAGATGAACATTCGTTGTAATTTATTGTGCTTAAATAAAGTCATAGTACAAAATTTAATATCAACACAGGATAGAAAATATTGCTGATATCGTTAATAGCCTGAAACCACTAACTTTGCGAAAGCCCAAGGGTATAATGGGCACCAATGAAGATTAAGGTAATCCTCGGACTATTTAGATAATCTTCGGATTATCAGATTTGTTATTTTCTAACCCCGCTAAATATTATAACATATATCAGCATAAAATAAGCACAAACACCAAAAAATGTAACGCTTGAGTGCGTTAGATTTACAACTATTTGCTTGCTACTCTCTTTTATTCGATGCATTTGACCCAGAACAAAAGTTAGATGAAAATAGCTTTTAATGCTATGTTTGTATGAAGTGATTATAATTCAAGTTTGATTGATCTACAAAACAACGTAAGCAGTTTTCTCAGCATTAACAATTAGTGCTCAAAGTGCTTAACGCTAACAGCCGACCATTGTTTTCGTGCTTAACTACAATTTACTGGCAAACTGTTTATCAAGGTAAAATTAAGTTTTTGTTAGGTGCAGTAATTAACGTACTATATTATTAATGTGCATTATTATCGATATTTTTAAACACAACGTGGTTCTTGCTAAATATTTTGAACTACTGTCCTCCATTGCAATACTATTTTTAAAGCGCAATCAACAAATAATGTAGCACTTAGCATCATCCGTCAGCTGGAAATTTCCCTTTAAGCCAATTTCTTTCAATCTGTACGACGGAAAAATCGTCATTTGCTACGTCATCCTGCAAAAAGGAAGACAAGCAGACAACTGATGCTATACATATACAGGTGCGTAGCCAGAAATTCGCAATGGGGGCTGTTTTGGGGGTCTGGGGGCGAAGCCTTCACCCGCCAGAGGTAAAGCTTCGTCTTCAGCGCTCGAAAATTTTGCATTTTTTGCAAAAATAACTTAATTTTTTGGTAATTTTGATTAAAAAAAATGCTTTTAAAACGTGTCATAGAAATTGGAAGTGCAAACATGATCAAACTGGTTGCATAAATGGGCTATGTGGGAGGTGGTTAAGGGTAAAATTTTAGTTCTCTTATTTAGATGCTGGTAAATCATGAAATCGTATAGTTCAATAAAACCCACAGGGCATAATCTATTTCGTCTATATTTTATTGAGAAAAATAATTGGGGGGGAGGGGGGACTAATGGAAAGAGATTTGAGAGAAGTGATTGCTAATTAAATAATACTGAATAGCCCCTCCCCCCCTATCCCTGAGTTTATAGTATATTGGTAGATGAAACATATGTTTAGCATTTTTACATTAGCGATCAAATTTGATTGCTTATTTTTGGCCATTTTTCAAAGTTTTCATTGATTTATGAATTTTATTTTTGACAAATTAGCCCCCCCCCCACTGAATGTATTTTTCAAAAGGTGCTTTAAATCAGTATTTAGTCCATACCAGTGCAAAAAAAAGTCTCAGAAGTGCAAAAAGCGTGGTATTTTTCTTATTCTTCATTTTGGTTGACATGCCAATGGGGGGGGGCTATATAAATAAAATACTGTTTAATATATATGATATAATAATATGCTAATACACTATGAACAAAAATAGTACGCTACTGTATATATAAATAAAGAATATAAAGCACACAATATGTTAGACAAATCAAGGATACTGAAAATAATATTTGGCTTCTATTGTATCGGCCAGTTAATCAAGCAATAACGCGTTTTCGTCCTTGGGGCGCGAAGTTTGAGGTTCAAATCGGAGTCCCGCAAACTCGTTACACACTTTTGACGTAATACAGCGATTATAAGGAAGACTTTATTTCCATGATTGCTGTTTTTGAACTCTACTGACCAACGTATTCTATACGTGAAAACGTTGTTTCAATTATCATGTGAGATGACATTTTGAATTCTTTATTCTACGATTTCTCATTTCCCTTTTCATTAAGCTTGAAATCTAATTAAATCTTAAGCTGTTCGTGAAAGTTTTTCCTAATTTTATTTATGAAAAGTGACCAAAAATACTTCCAAGTGTATAAAGCTTGTGTTGCTTTGATAATTGCTATAAATTATAATCGATTATTCTACTTCAACTGTTTTATTTTTTGGGACTTTTTTTTCATCCACAAAATTAATGCACCAAAGCCGTAATAACTTTGGGCTAAGTTCCTTCAAGTTTTGAATTACCAGACTGATGAAAATTTTTAAATAACTCATATAGTGTTGCAGAAATTCGACTTTCAGTAATAGAAGTTGATTATGAGTTTCCCTAAATTGTTTCTTGCTCAACAATATTACTGTTTTTTCTACACGAACTAACATCCACATTACAATTTTGACGACTTTGGCAAGAAAATATGTGTTGGCGTATGGCACTTTTGACTGAGTTGGAGTTGTCCACTTTTGGCCGAGTTGGCGTAGTGCACTTTTGGCTGATTTGGAGTTGTGCACATGGGTTGGAGTGGTGCAAATCGTCTCTGGCTCTAGTCACCAAGTATCACTGCATCGTTGACATACCAATGCATCTGTCGTGTTCACATCACGTGAATATATAAATTTATGTACCACATTGGCTCTGGCCAATGTCCACACAGCAATTTGGATACTGGTAAGACAGTGTACAAGTTGGACCGCATTGAGGAGTTTTGGATTTAAGATTAAAATTTGACCCAGCTTTTAGCGCGGTGTAATAACAATAAGTAAAACTTCGACATTAAATCTTTGCTTGAGTGAAGTAGGCAATCCGCCAAAAGTGCTATAAGCCAATGCATTTCTTCTAGCCAAAGTTGTCAAAATTGCAATTTGGATGTTGGTTCGTTTAGAGTAATCAGAAACTGTCACAATTTTATTGTTGTCGACTATGTTTCGTTGTGTAGGACTATAATTCAAATTATAATTCACTTTGAACTAACAAACTTCGGTAAAAACTGAGAAAAGTGTAAAACATAGTAGTTATTACTTTGAGTTTGCTCAAACGTATAAGCGCACAGGCTATACAGAAAACATTTCAAAAATCATTTTTTTATTTTTATGGTATTATTCTTACAGTACTTGCAAGTTTTTATTGTGTTTTAAATTTAATGAACGCAAATGCCAATAATTTAATTTGTAAAATACTAGTTTGAAATGTGTAAAAAGACACCTTCGTATTATTCGCAAACTTTGTGTAACAATGAAATTGATGTGGTTGAAGATGTTTATCTGCACAAAAAAATATCCATAAGCATTTGGTTGGTTATATGATTGCTGTGTATAATACAAAAATTGGGTCACCAGTAGGTAGGGTTGGATTGAATTTGAATTTTGAATTTAAATTCGCTCACGAATTGTTGATGAATTTGAATTTGAATTCGACTTTTGCAAAATCAATGAATTTGAATTTAAATTTAGTTTTTTCAAAGTCAATGAATTTGAATTTAGTTTTTTTAAAGCCAAATGAATTTGAATTTAAAATTACAAAAAAATGAATGGATCCAACCCTGGTCACCAGCATATACTATAAAAATTGTGGACTACTAGTCTTTTTTTCTGCATGTGATCATAAACCTCTTTCTTAACAAAAATATACTGATTCTTTTTTTTTAATTTTAGAAAATTAAATACCGTTGAACGGCAAGTATGAAGTTATGTATGGAGATACAAAATTGCTCGTATTATTGGTCAAAATGGCGTCAAAGAATAAAACTTTCGATGCGATGACGAAGCCAAAATGTAATCGTGGAAGTGCAACATAACACTTTGGCAGTGCGGTATAATGAACAAATAAAAATAAAAAAGATCAGCACTGGCTTAATAGCAGATCTTTTTATGCGCTTTAGGTTACTGTAGCTTGATCTATTATGTCGGCCTAAGTGCATCTGTACGTAAATTGCCCAAAACTAACAGGCCTCCGAAAAATCTTCCAAACTACTCGGACTAATCTACCACTGGCTGGACCAAAGAAAATGCATTTTTTTTTAAATTTTTCGCGAACTTCTCTCCGATATAAGCCAGTATTACGACTAATGAGAGAGAACTTGAGACCAAGTAAATTTATGATTTTAATAAAATCTTTAACAAGAATTTGGAAATTTCTGGTTTTAATAGATACAAATCCTAAGTCTATTAGACTTAAGAATTTTAAGTCAAAGTTTGAATTTTTCAGATCCAACTGTAACTCTCAAAGGCTGAAAAGAATTCACAGTTTTTCGTAACAAAATAACAATTAATTTCCACTTAAATCTAAGCTCATTGGGGCTCAAATCGATCTCACTAAATCAATCTCGATTTATTATTGATTAAATCAGTTGATCTAAACTTGAAAAATCTAGCAAAATTTCTATCACGTTAAAAGTTCAAATTCAAGCTTGTTAATTGACGCCACTAAACAAACAAACAAACAAAAAAAAAACAGATGAAACAGAGTACGTAGAGTTTATTATTCGAGAAGGAAGCAGCGCTTGATTATAACTTTAATTGCAGCACGTTATTAACTTTTCAAGTACATTCATTAATCACGTTTCGGTAAGACTAGTGTTTAATTCATCGTCCACACAATAGCGTAAACAAGACTTTTATATAGATTTTTGGTACAATACCGGTATACAGAAGTCTCAAGAACGATAAGTTGATAAAAAAGTTTTTTACTTGCTTCGTTCATAGCTTCTTAAATCTTAAAATATAAGCTGGATACTCGCTCACAAGGGACATTTGATTTCTGAACCGCAGCTTGACGTTGCTGCTGATTTTACGTTTTCAAATATATCTTAGATTATTTTTGACCAAAAATGTTATAAAAATAATAGTCGTCCGCAAATACAGTATAGGCTAAACCAAAGTACGGTATTTGAAACAAGTTGGGTTTGTTTGTTACCTACCAAAATATTCATTTCACATGTATGATATCGTATAAGCAATTAATGCTCTTTGTTGAAGCTTCTACGTTGCGCAACAGGCAAAGAAAATTCTAGAGCCCTTCACTGCCTTATATGGAGAAAAAATCTACAGGCGACCAAAATAGAAAATTAAAAAAACAAAAAGACTTCTATAGCAATTGTCGGGTTTTACGAATGATTTGTATTTGTCAATGGTTACATCGCAGAGCTACAGTGCATTGGAAAACACTTGTGAAAAAAATTTTGCAATGTATTCTGTAAATAATAATTCAGGCGAAACAATCAGCGTTTTCACAGAATTAGTCTAATATTTCAAAATCAATATATTTGAAATTAAATCGCCACATGGTGGGTGCCTTTTCGCTCTGGGTTCGATTTGTTGTCTTGCCCATCCATAATCACATAAACACCAACCAATTCAGTTTTTAGTTTTTACTGCTACCAGGTGATCTCATTCTGAATTGAACGGCCACATTTTCAAATATAAGGTAGAACATAAACGACTTCTCTTCCGAAAGTTTTCCAGATTGCTTGCAGATAAAAATTTTTTTTCCAAAGTATCAACTTTGGTGGGACTGTTAGCGTTTTTAGATTTCGACATTTCAGGCTTGGGTTTGGTTTTGATGCCTGCTTATTTCTAACTCATGCCCAAAATGTGCCAAAATTACAGTGGAATAGTGGCAAGTTTGGAACCGCAATATAACCAAATATTTAGTGCTTCCAAACTTAGCTCAATTTTTTCTTTATTTGGTACTTTTTTGGCATCTATTATCAATAAGTAGGCATCGTAACCGGCTACGGAAAGTTGACACGTAAAAATGTTAAATGCAATTAATGACAGTATCTGAAATACAAAACTGCAATACAACGTTTCGATTTGTATAAAGCATTAAATAAGATAATTAATCCTAATTGAATATTTTGGGTTCCAAAATATGTTCAAGATCGACAGTCTAAATATTTACGAACGCTTTTGGAACCTTGACCCTTGATTCAATTTTAAAATGATTAAAGTGTTCTTCGATGCTTTATTCTTGTTATGTATTGTCTTAGATGCTATTGAGAAGTTAGTGTGCGAGTGTATTTTTCAGCAATTCATTCGGTTCATTATATTCTTGGTAACAGTTTGTCCTTTGTGTTTGAGTACAGCGCTTTTGAAGAAAAATAGCTGAGCATGCGGCACGGAACACTGAGTAATGAGTTTCAGTTTTGTTTTTGATGTTTCATGTTAAAAATGTTTATTTTGCATAGTTCTTATACCAGAAGAGCAAAATCAAACCAGAAAAGTTCTGATAATTAGAACGTTGTCTAAAATGTTTCAATAACAAATTTCGGATGTTATTTGATTTCTTTCAAGCACAAGAGTTTGTACCGTGAATTCGCATAATATCAAGTCTTTTTAAAATATTGCAAACGCATTTTCACTGCCCTCGGTTAGAGCTCTCTGCGGCCAGTTATTCTCGAAGTGTTCTTTTTCTATTTTTAAAAACTTTTGTTTTTGTTCATAAATGATACAAATTTTTTGACATTAAATGTTTTGCGTTTGATGTAAATTTCTTTTGTTTTACTTTTGTAGGTTACAATTAAAAAATGTTTTACAAATAACTTTGCGAGCTCAGAATAGCGATGCGAATGTTTTTAGCCCACGTTTTTTTAACCTTGTGTTTTTTTAATGACCCCCTCCCAAAAAACATTTTTTTTAACCTTCGAAACCTAGGGTTTCGTTGAAGCATTTTAAGGGTTCGGCGGCTATGAGTTTATAATGAAGTTTAGTTACGTAGTGTTATAATAGTACACGTATGGGATTCGCGGAATGCTCGATGTAATCTTTACCTTTAGTCGTCAGTTGGCTAACCGTCTGTTTTAAACTGCTAAAGAGCAATGCAAGGCCAGCCCATACCAAGTTGTGGTAGCCCACACCCTCCTGTTATCTCTTTTTCTCTAACACTTTTTACTCTCCGCTTTTTCACTCCGCTCTTGAGATCGTCATTTTTTCTAGAATAGATAATAACACCGTTGTGACGTTTTTTGTGTGTTAGTATATATAGGCGAGTTTTTTTCTTGCACGAGGTGTTTTTCTTTTTGAAGCATTAAAAAAATTCTTGTACATGTGTGTGTTCAACTGTTGTGGATAAATATGATCGAGTTTCCCATGGAGTCTACCATACAGCATAAAATCTAAATTATCAGGCTCAAGAGCATATGTTACTGGCCAGTTGGTCAAGTGGTGACTCGTACGTCTCTGGAGTCGGAGATCAGGATTTCAAATCTAGGGTCGGCCAAATTGGACACAGTGTTGCCAACGGCTCGCCACCGCTGCAATATCTCTTCAAAAGGAGAAGCAGTGCTGTTGCCCTGGCGCAATGGCACGGAAATGGGCCCCGCAAACTTGTTACAAGCTTCGGTGAAATACAGCGAGTATTTTATAAGAAGACGATTATGGGTTAACTTATTATGTCTACTGTTGTGACCGACCAGTGCCGTCGCTACGGGGGAGCAGGAGGGGCCGTGCCCTCCTGAGAGCTGCTTGCCATTTTGTTTTACTCAAAATACTGTTTTTGGAACATCATGTAAGGTCAAGACAACCGACAATGATGGAAAAATGAATGATATCGTACAAACCTAATTTACGTTTGACGTTTTCTCGATTGCGAAATTGCTGACAGTCACCTGCTGTTTATAAATGTGACGCAATAATCCGTCTCATCAACGCACCTTTTAGGCTGCGTCGTGGAAGAGAAATGTAAACTTGCAGAATCGTTACCGGTACTTCGATCGTGATTATGACATGAAACAATACGTGAAACATTTTTTCAACGACTCGCTGTTTTTGATTTTTAGAGCACACTCAAATCGCAGTCAGTGGCGCAACCAAGGTGAAGGGGCTTAAGCCCTCTAGGCCAAGTCACTTAGAAAACTCAACCTCAAAATACGAGCGTTTAAACGTAAATTTTAACTTGACCTGAAGTAAGGAGAGGGAGGCTGGAGGGGCTATAGGCAATTCAATTCTTTTAAATGACCTATAAATTTTAGCAATTCAGTTATTCATATGGCTTCAAAAATTCGAATGTAATTTAAATGGCGTTAAAATTGTATTTTTTGCCGCAAAATCACAAAATCGCCCAGCGTCTGGGGGCAGTGGCGTTGCTAAGGAAGGTTGCACCCGGGGCGGAATTTTGTGCTGTCACCCTTTTTCGGTCCAGAAATAGATGAAGACCAAAAAAAGGTCTTCGCAGTAAAAGTAGTGGATTTTAGGTCCAAAAGCAGGTGAAGACCAAAAAAAAAACGCTCTTCGTCGTAAAATTACTGGGTTTTCGGTGCAAATGAGGTTGGAAACCAAACAAAATGAAAAAACAAGGTCTTCACCACAAATCAGTGGAGTTATGGTTTCACATCATAATGTGGTGTCACCCCAAGTGATGTCGCCCGGGGCGAGCCGCTCCACTGCCCACTAGCTATGACACTGGCTGGGGCTCAGCTCCCCCAGGGCCCCCGTCGGGACACTCTTTAGTTACATCAGTTTGTTCTGAACGGGACCTGTATTAGACAATTTTGGTGCAAAAAACTTACTTTTGGTTGAATCCCCTTCCCTTTTAGCAAATCCTGGTTGCGGGTCTGGTCGCATTCACTGCTGCAGATAGATTTTTTCAGCAATTATGGACCGCAGACGAAACGAGCTAAGAAACCCCGTCTGCCTTATAGGTCTCTTTTTTTTTGACATGAATACAGAATTTTTTTAATTACGCATTATGTGTAGTCGTACAATATTAGTTTTTATACGTAAAAGTTCAGTTTATTTTAGTGCTCCCTCATCACTTTCGGCCAATGCCACCCCTTCAACTTCGTTTGCTCTGGCGACGGTACTATGGCCGACGTTACTAAAAGGACGTGGTTGTTGGCTCTATAGGCTTCTACGCAAAGCCGTACGAATTTAATAGGCAGAGTGGCACAGCGGGTTAGCGTTGTTGCGATGATGATCGTAAATTGATAAGATTTTAGTTTAACACAATCTTTGTTTTTGCGTTCTTGGACAAGATGGTTGTCGAAGATTATCTCTCCTTATTTCTTAACCAGCACCAAATCGAAGAAGCAAATTTCAACCTAAATTTGGAAACAGCGGAAAATTTTAAGCAAGTCGAGATTGCAAAACGCCTGCGTCTTTTTTTGTGAAACGTAAGAAAAATATGAATTTATCAATTTTTAAAGAAGACCTATTCATACACAATACACTGATTGTATTCAAAGAAACACCGATTGCGTCAGTTTACCACACCATTGCTAAACTGCTAAGTAATAAAAAAGGAACCGGAATCGGACTCTGGCAAATGCCAGTCACGTCACAGGGCTTGTTTTGTGGCGTACAGGAATCGATTATGATCGCAGATTGGGAATGCTGCAGCAAGCGGTGATTTATCGGTGTGAACCGACCCATAGTTGCTTTGCCTCGAGGCTTTTAAAATGAGCTCCCTCGAGCAGCTCATCCGACATTACAAATTATTCTTATCCGAGTAAACCGTCTGTTTGGAAATTTGGTTTGTATTACAAAGTTTAATTTAAGCAGGCAAAGCAGCTTTTCAGGCAATTAGGAGCTGAATTTTGTTTGCGTCATACGTAGTACGAAGTAGTGACCTCGATATAACCTTTTTTCAAACCGTACCAATGTTTTGCAGCATCATACTTTTGCTCGAAAGCAAATTAGCTATGTATCGCCCTCTTGCTGATAAACATTGTTTTTTGGTATGATTTTTTGTCTGTTGCCCCTTTTCTGCGTCAACTTTGATCAACCACTTACTGTACCTATCACACCGCATTTTCAGCTCCGTATAGTACCGCCCAGTACAGTCGGAAACCAAATCTCAGAAACACCGCTTTTCCAGGCGAGCACTCATTTTCGACAACAGTCCTTCGGATCTTTTTCCTGCATTGCTTGATGGCTATTCGTGTAACCTTTCGTTTCACAGCAAGCAATTGCTTCATTTCAGCGTTGACGATCATGCGGGTGATGATCTGCTACTAATTGGTTCAACTGCTGCAGTCCACAATCCGCTTGCTTTGAGACGCCTCTCAGTAAAGCATTCGCCTCTCAGTAACGTTTATTACGACTGTGTACCATGAAACCGTGACTGTCCCACAAAGAAACAAAAACCGACTGGCAGCAATTTTCTTGTCCACACAATGGAGGCTCATAAATTACAGAGCGATCCATAGTTGTTTTGCTTGCACATTGATATAATGTTTTCTGTTTGTAATAGGGCTTTGTGTTTGACCTACATTGCTCTACGTTCTTTTCCCAGCGACCAGCACGCGAGTTTTTTGTAGATGTTGCTAAACAGACCATGGATCTACTTCAGAAATTACTAAATTACCATGCCCATGTCATGCACCAACTGCTGCAATGCAACTGTTTGACTATAAAATGCTCTAATTGAATAGATGGCTACGCCTACTAACCATGTTATTGCTCGGACTGGTTTACAATGCGCGGGCCCTTGGCACTTTAGGGATTTTTGCAACATCTTCTTACAAATATAGGTGAAGACCAAAAAAACGCATAATTTTCTGACAACCTAAGCGCTGGGGCCCCTGACACTGTGTCATATGGTAAATTTGGCCCTGTTTATTGCATTACGTTCATGAAAAGATTAGATGAGGGCCTGAGGTAGCAACTTTTTGAATAAAAACTCTTAATTCGTGGTTAATATGCATGTACGCAAAAATTGAATTGAGGGGTCCCGGGCACCCTGGATCAATATTGTTGTTCATTCTGTTGTACGCAAAGATGCTAAAAGAAATTGCAGAAACAATAGGCTTTTTTTATCACAATCATTTTTGTCATTGGTGACATTTTAGTTGAGGGGGGGCAAGAGTTGATCGAATCCACTTTGTAACGATTCATGAATTTTTGGCCAAAACAGCAAGTTAAACGATAATTTTAACAATTGTTTTGGAGACGACATGACTTTGGTTTTGGGCATTTCACAATTGTAATTCTAGCTACGTGCTATTCACCAAGTTTCCTTCGTCAAGAGGCAGCGAAGGGAGCTTTGAGTTTTCGAGTCAAGCTGCCACCTGTCTACTTCACACAGTGGAGGCTTCACACTGTCCTTGTAATTGCTAAACGTCAAGCAGGAAAGCTGTGAGTACAAATTTTTTTAGACTTTGGCTTGACTTGATCGGGAATCGGACCAGAGTCAACCGGTTCAGTAGCAGACGCTCTATCTAGTTGACCACTGATCAGTTATTTATTGCTGATTAGATTCAATGCAGCTTTGGCTTGAAAGTTCATGCCCTTAACTGTGGAAAGTTTGCTTGATTTTGTAAATCTTTACACGTATTTGTTTAAACTATTATTATGCATGCATTGCATGCATGGAGAATACATCCAAGAAATACTACCCAATACCGGTAGTGTTTTTTGCATCGGTTCCTCAAAGGAAAAAAAAAACTGACGAGAAACTGCAATTTTTTGAAGTTAAGAAGCAAAATATTTTGCCACTTTTTTTTCGCAGTATTGCAATAATTCTTTTTTGCATAACTAAAAAATTGCAGAAATTTGCCATTTAAATTTGATACCGGTAGAAATACCAAATCGTAAACTTTTTTAACACGTGATTATAGTGTAAAAGTTGAATGATTCAAACACGCCGTCCCTGTTACGCTTGGAAAAAACAGTAGCAGCGAATTTTTTTGTAATATTAGGCATTAGATTCATCAACACACCAACATTTATTAAAGCTCACAACAGTTTCCTCGTTTTCTACTATTGCAGTATATAGGCTTTCTACTATTGCAGTATATTCGGCAGCGTGGCCGAATGGGTAAAGGCGTCGTATTTACGACGACTCTGATCGCAGGATCATGAGTTCAACCCGCACCCTGGTCACGTTGTTGCGTCCTTGGATAAGACGCTTTACGATAATTATCTCTGCTTGGTGGCTTCGAACAAGCAGCAAATTTACGTGGGAAGAAGTCGTCAGCAAAACGTCAAGCAGCAAAACGTCAACAGCAAAGCTTGGAAAATGGTCAACTCCTAAGCGGCTGCGGATTCGTCCAAAGGATAGCACCACCGTCGCTTTCTCGTGATAGGAGGATAAAGATGCACCAATCAATCATCTATACACTATATTTAGCAGCATGTTGTAGCGCCCAGTCCTCTCTTACAAATTAAAGTTCTGATGTTACTTGCAATATTACTAACTGTACTCCTTCAGTCTACATTTTGAACTTGGAATATTCTGGTATGTACGTGAGTTTGCGCTTTTCAAGCTATAAATTTGCGGTTGCGTTTTTTTTTTGCGCTTTAAGGTTCAAAATAAAGGGCTGCAAAACTTGCGCTTCAAAACTTTGGGTTGGGGAATATTTGCGTTTTCACTTTTACAGCTTTAAATTTTTATTGTGCAATTTGCGTCGGCGCTCTTAGTCTAGTGTGTTTTATTAAATGCCCTCTTCTGATTGAAAGGGCATCGCCTTGATTAAAATGTTCATATCTTCGAAGCTTTTCGTCTGACACTTGTCAAGAAGAATCGTCAGAATGGAGAGCGTAGAAAAATGAGCGGCTATTTATAGGAAAAAGCCAAGCCGTGATTGGCTGGAAAAAGACCAATGAGAAAGCGTCATCAGTGTACAATCTTTAAGCTGTATACGAATTCTTTTTGTCGGCAGAGGGCGGGGTTAGAAGTTTTGATGAAAGTAGCTTCCAGAGCAGATAGATGAAAAGGTGAGCGGCCTTGGGCAAGAATAGAAAATCTGCTATCATCGTAATGTTCAGCGCAGGTAGGATTTTGTAAAAGATGAAGTCCAATGGCTGAATCAGAAGCAAGAGACTGGGTATTAGTCTGGGTGGAAGATTTGCACCGACGAGCAGGAAGTAAGCGTTTTTGGGAAGAAGAGCAAGAACGGATAGATTTGGGGACATGTTGTTTGATTCTGTCCTGCAGCCTTTGGGAAGTACGGCCTACATACCGACTGTCACAGTGGCATGAGAATTGATAAATCACGTTGCTTTTCTGTAAAGCAGGCAGTACATCCTTGTTGGTAGCGGGGAGAAGCTCCTTGGTACAGTAAACAACACGTGGTTCCGCAGCGGAAAAGCACTGTTTGACAGCAGATTTAGTCACCATGGGATCACCTCTTGGACCAGCCCTTGCCAATATTTTTGTTGGCTACTACGAATCTAAACTTTTTCAGACCACTTCAAAACCGGAGATGTATTACCGCTATATGGATGACACCTTCGTGGTATTCAGCAACGAAGATGAATGCGATCTTTTCTTAGACAGCCTCAACTCGCTTCACCCTTCTCTCCGCTTTACTTTCGAAAAAGAATCCAACCTGGCTCTTCCATTTCTGGATGTTCTTGTTGAAAAATCCCCTTCCAAGTTCATTATTTCCATCTATCGGAAACCCACATTCACCGGTCTATATCTGCGCTGGAATTCCTTCAGTCCTCGGAAACGCAAAACTAACCTAATCCTGACATTAACTCACCGGGCGCTTGCCATCTGTTCTCCTGAAAGATTGCCATCGGAACTAGACAAAATCAAGTCCATTCTACTGACTAATGGATACCCTGAGCACGTGATCAAGTCGTTTATGGCTATGAAGATGAAGCAATTTCACGCTCTGCCCAAATTTGGACCCGAAAAATGCCCTGTTTATTTACGTCTCCCATGGCTCGGTTCTGTATCTACCCGGTTTGAAAAGCAAGTTAAATCTGCTGTCAAACAGTGCTTTTCCGCTGTGGAACCACGTGTTGTTTACTGTACCAAGGAGCTTCTCCCCGCTACCAACAAGGATGTACTGCCTGCTTTACAGAAAAGCAACGTGATTTATCAATTCTCATGCCACTGTGACAGTCGGTATGTAGGCCGTACTTCCCAAAGGCTGCAGGACAGAATCAAACAACATGTCCCCAAATCTATCCGTTCTTGCTCTTCTTCCCAAAAACGCTTACTTCCTGCTCGTCGGTGCAAATCTTCCACCCAGACTAATACCCAGTCTCTTGCTTCTGATTCAGCCATTGGACTTCATCTTTTACAAAATCCTACCTGCGCTGAACATTACGATGATAGCAGATTTTCTATTCTTGCCCAAGGCCGCTCACCTTTTCATCTATCTGCTCTGGAAGCTACTTTCATCAAAACTTCTAACCCCGCCCTCTGCCGACAAAAAGAATTCGTATACAGCTTAAAGATTGTACACTGATGACGCTTTCTCATTGGTCTTTTTCCAGCCAATCACGGCTTGGCTTTTTCCTATAAATAGCCGCTCATTTTTCTACGCTCTCCATTCTGACGATTCTTCTTGACAAGTGTCAGACGAAAAGCTTCGAAGATATGAACATTTTAATCAAGGCAGTTCTCAAGTTCTGTACCACCAACCAACTCTTCAGAAAGGGCATCTTTGAGGTTCGAATTTAGGCAGGCATAAAATTGCTGCATTTTCTCAGCCATGAGCGACCTGCATCAAGTTCTCAGTCAGTATTGCTAAGATATTTTGATTATGTTTTTAAAGCTCCTACAACACAAGACAATAATCAGGCCCAAATTAAGTCCGAAATTTTGTCAACTTTAAGTTCGAACCCGACCCGACTTGCAGCTCGGTCACTAGCAACACTGGCGACCATCCTCTAAAATTTTATTTGCTTGAAGGTGTCGCTGTTGCATCAAAACTTTTAAAAATTGTCGCCATTAGGTTGCCGTAGAGAAGTTTGGTCTGGCTGCAACGAGACAAAACTGTTGCGTGTATGTGCGTATGAATAATAAACATGATATGCGTCAATATTGATCATGATAATAGCAACGTATCAAGCAATGCACTTGCGAATGCTTTTTTTCAGTTTGAAGTTTGCACCGATTATCCTGTTACTTTTCTTTCTCTAACATAAAAATTTAAACCCAGTAAACCACTACAGTATTAAGACATTAAACATCAAAAATTGAAAACCTATAACCCAACAGTCTGTTTCACCCATGAATGGGATAATCAGGGGTAAAGCTAAACATATCAAAGATGAACAATTAAAATCAAGATATCAAAAATAAAACTAGAATCCAGAATATAAAAGCTGCAGTAGGTTGCAGGGGCGCCGAGAGCCGAACGTGGGCCCGGGGCCAGGTCAAGTCTGACGGAATTCTGGTTTTGAAAACTCTAGAATAGACGAAGAAAATGTTGCTGTTTGGTCCGAAAAATGATGTGATCTCAAAAAAAAAAGGTCTTCACCGAAATTTTAACGGTTTTTCCGGTGGGCCTTTCACTTCTCAATGTAGTTTGGATGGGCCCCCTTTCGAGCTCATGGGCCCTGGGGTCATTGTCCCCCCCTGCACCCCCTCTAGGTGGCCCTGGTAGTTTAAACCCACAAAGTAGTTGAACTACACTGAACTGGCGCAAAATTTTAACAGAACAAGCGATCACAGCAATGTCACGTGAAACGATGACGTAGACAATAAACAATAACAAATGCTGTAGATAGAGGTTGTCGGTGGTTCGAAACTGGAGTACGATAAACCTTTAATACCAAGATGAAGAAGGAAGAATACTATGACCAAGGATTATGTTTTAAGTTTACAGTTTTTAAATTTAGATTTGTTTTTGTGGCGGCACTTGTAGATGAGCTCAGTGCGTTTGTTTGACGTTGTGCCGGGGTCTGCCGTGAGAATGGAATATTTTTCGGCTAAGCATAGTTGGCATTGTTTGTCTCCTTGCTGGTATGGCTTTGCGTTGCAAACAAAGCTCCACGAGATGGTGGGTTCGTAGCCGACGTCTCTGCAAGACCATACGTACTTGGAAAGCTCGCTGGCGTTGCTTTTTTGGCGGTGCCTGCCCTGAAGGATTGCACGTGATTATAATATCGTGCTTTAAATTCCCTTCCACAGAGGCCAAAGTAATTTTTGGCCTCGTTGTTACAGTTTACGGTGGCTTTGTAAACGATGCTCTTCTCTCGGCACCGTCCAGACATGGGGCACGGTGTCTTTCTGCAGTTGCACGAAGGTGGATCTGGTTTATCTCTTTTCTCAGATAAGATCTTATGACCGATTTGACGTCACCAACGGGGTCTTTCGACGGCGCTGAGGTATACGAGCTCGTAGGCCTATACCTGCTTCATCATCTGTCTGGCATTCTAGGCAAAGAGGCTGTCGGTCTCTACCGTGATGATGGATTCGCCATCCTCCGAAACACTCCGGGACCCAACGCCGAGAGATTGAAGAAGCAGATAATCCAGATTGCAGAAGATCTTCAACAGGAACACGATCAAACTAAGCTATAGTTGTACCACTAACATGGCTGGCATCCTATCTTCTCACAACAAGAACATCTTATCTGAGAAAAGAGATAAACCAGATCCACCTTCGTGCAACTGCAGAAAGACACCGTGCCCCATGTCTGGACGGTGCCGAGAGAAGAGCATCGTTTACAAAGCCACCGTAAACTGTAACAACGAGGCCAAAAATTACTTTGGCCTCTGTGGAAGGGAATTTAAAGCACGATATTATAATCACGTGCAATCCTTCAGGGCAGGCACCGCCAAAAAAGCAACGCCAGCGAGCTTTCCAAGTACGTATGGTCTTGCAGAGACGTCGGCTACGAACCCACCATCTCGTGGAGCTTTGTTTGCAACGCAAAGCCATACCAGCAAGGAGACAAACAATGCCAACTATGCTTAGCCGAAAAATATTCCATTCTCACGGCAGACCCCGGCACAACGTCAAACAAACGCACTGAGCTCATCTACAAGTGCCGCCACAAAAACAAATCTAAATTTAAAAACTGTAAACTTAAAACATAATCCTTGGTCATAGTATTCTTCCTTCTTCATCTTGGTATTAAAGGTTTATCGTACTCCAGTTTCGAACCACCGACAACCTCTATCTACAGCATTTGTTATTGTTTATTGTCTACGTCATCGTTTCACGTGACATTGCTGTGATCGCTTGTTCTGTTAAAATTTTGCGCCAGTTCAGTGTAGTTCAACTACTTTGTGGGTTTTAACCTACTACAGCTTTTATATTCTGGATTTTAGTTTTATTTTTGATATCTTGATTTTAATTGTTCATCTTTAATATGTTTAGCTTTACCCCTGATTATCCCATTCATGGGTGAAACAGACTGCTGGGTTATAGGTTTTTAATTTTTGATGTTTAATGTCTCAATACTGTAGTGGTTTACTGTGATATTTGCGCTAACACTCCGTTATCGAGCACTTTTGAAACCCTGATATCAACCACTGACTAAAAATTTAAACGCTATAAAAACCTATTATAACAAAACAGGCAATTAAAGGCGGTGAATCATCCAGCCCATTCCGGTGGTTTACAAAAGCTAAAATTAAACTATAATTTTTGATACTTTTTGTTTGGATTTTGGGGCTGCGTTTGCAAAGATATTCAACAAATACAAAAAGATGTCCCCCGAAAAAAGTTTTTGGAAACTCTGAGTTTTGATCTTCCCGCCAAAACCACAGTTCTCTAAACTACTAGGCCTACTGTAATCTTATTAAACTATTAGGCCTAACTATCTCATAGTTTAGAGATAGTTAGGCCTAATTAGGCCTAAACTATTTAGAAATAAACTATCTCTAAACTATTAGGCCTACCACAATTTTCTAAACCATTAGGCCTACTGTGGTTTTGGCGGGAAGAACAAAACTCAGAGTTTCCAAAAACTTTTTTCGGGGGGACATCTTTTTGTATTTGTTGAACATCTTTGCAACCGCAGTCCCAAAATTAAAACAAAAAATATCAAAAATTATAGTTTAATTTTAGCAGAGATGGGCACGCGCTACTTCAAAAGTAGCGCCGCTACCGCTACTTGCCCTAAAAAGTAGCGTCGCTACCGCTACCCGCTACTCGTCTTCAAAAGTAGCGCGCTACCGCTACTTTACCACGAAAGTAGCGGCGCTACCCGCTACTTTGAACAACGTGTAAATTTTTTTTCGCAGTTACTTCTGAATAATTGGGTATAAAATGGGATAATTAAGAAGATAAATTAGGTTTTTATAGGCTGTCTTTTGAAAAGCGTACCTGAAAAACTATACGTTTTTTGAAATCAGAATATTTTGGGTTTGGGTTGAGTGTTTTTATATTTTTACGTACGGTACTTTCAACCTCATCTGCTCTTAACCCTGGTTGGAATATAAAGTGACGTAAATTAAATTAGGTATAAAGTGGCATATCTATTTTCGTTTATTTAAAAGTTAACTTTTGTTTCAAAGTAGATCATTATTATTAATAACCGATCAGTGGTGGAGTAGATAGAGGGTATGCTACTGAAGCGGTAGACTCGAGTTCGATTCCCGGTAGGGTCAAACCAAAAACTATTAAACGAGGTATTCACAGCTTCCCTGCTTGACGTTTAGCAATTAAAAGGACAGTGTGAAACCTCCGCCAAGTGTTGTAAAACATAAGCAATACATTGAAAACAATTTAATGCAATATGCGCTGCCCTATGGCGACGCGTTTCGACCTTGCTCAAGTCCATAAATGGGCACAAGTCCGTTAATCCGTTAATAACGAAGCTAAATTTTTCATTAACTCGTTAATCCGTTAAAAAGTTTTTTCATGTTAACGGACTAAATTAACTTCCGTTAAGTTCTGTTAACGGACTAAATTAACTTCCGTTAAGTTCTGTTAACTTCCGTCAAGGTTTTTATGGTTAATATCTTGCACAATTTATTCATCGTATGATCGTACCGTTACAAACCAGTTTGCACTGGTAACACTTGTTGCGGAATTGCACAAGTTTTTTAGAAGAAAGCTCTTTTTTGTGGCAAATAATAAGCTGTAGCCTCACGGGTCTATTAATTATCCCTGTTCACAATTTCCAAAGATTTTCCGATCGCAACTTCTTTAGTGCATTTGAACTTGTTTTTATCTTGAAATTAGATTAGACTGTAAAATGTAACTTCCAAAACACAAAAAAAACACCATAGCAATAAATATTTCCTTACATCAGGTCAACAGCGTCAATACGTGTCCTAGAAGCGAGTGAAAGAAAAGAAACGTGAATTACACGCAAAATGTTAACGAATTAACGGACTTCATTAACTTCCGTTAATTAAAGTTGAAAATAACGGATTAACTTTAACGGAGGTGTGAAGTTTGTTAACGGACTAGCGGTTAACGAAGCTAACGTTTTGCATCAACTTGCCCACCTATGCTCAAGTCTCATCAGGCGGCAATAACACAATATAACTTATACATCACTTAAAACATAATATACACATTGTGCGATTGAGTTAAAATTCAGGTAGAAAATTACTGCAGTATACGTAGGTGGCAGCTTGACTCGAAGACCGAAAGGTCCCTTTTGCTATCTCCAGGCCAAAGCAACTTGGTGAATAAAATGTAATCACAGTTAAGCCTATACTGTAAGAAAAATCATTAAAATCAACTATGGCAATATAAAAAAGATCAAGAGAACGCCATTGATTATCCGCAAACGAGTTGAATCAGATAATGCTCTTTAATTTTTTTTTTTCTGCTAACGCTAGCTAAGCTCCAAATTTTTTTTTTTAATTTTGAGCAAAACTGAGTTTCGTGCTCTTAAAAAAGTAATATTGTTCTTTCAAAAAAAAGTATCCAATTAATTATTAACCACATTTTTGTGATCAAAAATAGAGCGCTTATATTCTTGAGATTAGCAGTTCTCAAACCTTTTTTCAAAGCGATCCAAAGTTATTGAAAAAGTCAAATGTGTGACACTAATCGAGCCATTTTTGCGGAAAGTGAGGTAAAGACCAAAAAAAAAAGGTTTTCACTTCGGGAATCCACATATTTCAGCGGGTTTGCTGAGTCATTTTTTATTATTGCTTTATGGTTTTATGCATATTTCATCCTTTATGGATGTCTACAAAAAGAAACCAAGCAACCCAAAAGAATTTTCAGGCGACCCAACTTTGGGTCGAAGCCCATAGGTTGAGAACCATAGATTTAGGTTGCTCAATTTACAGCTATGCTTCGAAATTTTTGGTTAATTATATTTTATACTTATTGTTGAAGCATAAACAAACAAACACAAACTCTTAATCAACCCTGAACATTGTTTTGCAAACAAACAAACAAAAAAAATGGTTTGACAGCAACAACAAATCACTGTAACAGAACTCCCCAAAATTTTTTTCAAAGTTTATTTTTTTGTTTTGTTTTTTTGTTATTTTTGTTTGATCATCAACTAAAATAAACCTTGTTTATTTATTTGCTTAAAATTGACGGAAAAAGCTACCACATTTCGATGAAGACCTGTTTTGGTTTTCACGTAAAATTAATGAAAAAAATTACTGCATTTCGTTGTTTTCAAACCGCACCCCCCAAAAAATTTTTTTTGTGCCCCCTCCTTACAAGCACACTACTCTGTTGCCGAGCCAGCCTCTAACTGTCTAATGCGGCCTAAGCAAACGCAAGTCTCTAATCCGGTGCCTAACTGCATCTTTGCAATTTTTTAGTTCGGTTTTTGCCAACAGACCTACTATCAGTTTAAAATAACTAACCTATAGCTGTAGTAGACTTAGGCTATACGCTACTCCTGTTCAGATACAACTGCTATAGAACCATGGCCATGTGAATATAGTTTAGCTCAGACTTTAGATGACAATGATTACCCGTACAAATCTATTGTTGGAAGTAGCAAAACGTAATAAATTCATCATTACAACGTCACACACAAAGTTATTTCGGCATTCTCACCCGTACTAACAATTTTGTAAACCAAATATACCAATTACTAATGTATCTGTTTTTGATTTCGTTAAACATATTTCAATAGGCACGTGAAATAAGTAGCGGATAGTTCATTTTCTAAAAGTAGCGGCGCTATCGCTACCGCTACTTGCCCTAAAAAGTAGCGTCGCTACCGCTACCCGCTACTCGGTTTGTATAGTAGCGGTGCTACCGCTCCCGCTACTCAAAAAGTAGCGGTAGCGCTGCTACTATAGTAGCGTGCTACTGCCCACCTCTGAATTTTAGCTATTGTAAACCACTGGAATTGGCTGGATGATTCATCGCCTTTAAATTTATTTTGCTTTCCACTTCACTACTTTGTGTAGTGGAGAGAGATGTCCTTTGCACAATTTGCAAAACTTGATAGTTATCACAAAACAAAAATAGGTTGTATTGAAAAAACAGAAATAGGTTGTATTGAAAAAACAGAAATAGGTTGTATTGAAAAAATTTATTACTCTCGGAACGTTTGCAGTAGTTACACAGTAACAGTTCTTCACTCAAATTGAGTTGCCAAAAAATCAACCAGGCGACAGTTTAAGCTGGTAAAAAAACACGAGCATTTAAATGCGTTCTCAAACTTTTTATGGTAGAAAACTAAGAATCAAAATACACCTTCTTCCCTTTGTTACAGCATATTATGCATGTCCAATTTACAAAGTAGTTTTCGTAGCAGAAACTATCGAATTTTACTAGCTATGTTATATATCCTGTATAGCTCAGTGCTCAGTGGTTTCCAAACTTCTTTAAAAAAATTCAAAACGGACCTCTTTTCAATTTTTTTAATGTTTAGCGGCTTTTTCTGCAAGGCTAAAATCACAGGTACAAAAAGACTAAGCTTCAGCTAGGCCACAGGAGTACTAGCTACCTATAGTAGTAGCGGGCGATAAACTGATCTTTTTTCTCTGTGATGCCTTAGAGGAGTCGGGTAGCGTAGCCACACTGAACGCATAGGAAGCAAAAATGAATCTTGCAAGCATAGATTGTGTATCTCCTGAACGCACAGGAGTAGGAAGCAAAATCATAAGCTATGAGCCAAGTAAGGCCTATACCAAATTTCTTTCGCGTACTTTCTGAAAGTGCTTCACGGGCCCTAAAAGGTCCGCGGACCCCACTTTGAAAACCATTGGTATAGATACTCAACCGTAAATAAACAATTGTATTAAAGCTGTTTGGTGTGCATCAGTCCTACACCCAAATTTATAGTTTCAGAAGAATCATTATGTGAGAAAACTTGAGCAATACATTCGTGCTCACAACTAATGCACTAAGCACGCCGGAAAAGTGTTAATATTGCCGATATTACTATATGTTTACCGCCAGTTAAGAATGCACGCCTACCCCATTTTATATTATGAAATCCTATCAACAGGTAGCGTAGTTTTCCACAGATTTACTAAATTGGTTCTAAAGATAGTTGAAAATATTTTCACAAAATTAGAACTACAAAACAGCGTAATATGTATCTATGAATAAACAAACATGTCGTATGAACTATGAATAAATAAAAAACGATTATTGACACGAATGAGAAGTTAGAGCACGGTTAGAGAAAGGCATGATAAAAAAAACGATTAATGGCACGAATGAGAAGTTAGAGCATGGTTAGCAAGAAGCATGTGAAAAAAAAAACAAATGTTACTTAAGGTAAATGGCATACACAGAATGCAAAAAAAAAAACAAGCATAGCACAACAGCAATTTTCCTCCCTGTATTAAACCAAAGCGTGTAACGAATTCGCGGGGCCTATCTGCGCGTCATTTTGGCCTGGTAACACATCTCCTTTTGAAGAAATGTCGCAGTGGTGGAGAGCCGTTGGCAACACTGTGTCTGATTTGACCAGCCCAAGATTTGAACCTCAGATGCTCAGACCTTCCCCTACAGAGACAAACGCGTTACCGAAAAAAAACAAAATAGAAAGCTGCAATATGCTTGGACAAAATTCAATCAATTACAAAACTAATTGTAGGAAAATTATGCCAGATGCTGGTGTTGCAGCCAGAGTTGGCAACTGATCCGGATCGGACCCGGATCTTACTCTTTTTTCTCGGATCCGGATCCAGTTTCATTAGAAGATGTGGATTCGGATCGGATCTGATTTTGCTAATTACTTTTCCAAAATGTAGTTTCAAAAAAGTATGATTTTTGATCTACTGGTTTTTATTTCTAGCTAACCATCGTTTTATGACCATGTTTAGCAACCCATTGTTGATGTTTGTCAAAATATTCCTTAATGTACAAAGTGTAGTTGCATACTGGCGGATCCGGATCGGATCTAGATCTCAAAATTTAAAAGGTTTATGAACCAGATCGGATTTGGATATCTTCTTGATGGATCTGGATCGGTTCTGGATCTTTTAATATGTGGATTCGGCATCCTCTGGATGCAATGGGGCGCATACAAACCAACGGATTCTAGAATTCCTAATGCTTTCCGATTATACACACCCTCGCCTGCCCTCTCTTCCTTCTCTTCAATACCACTTAGTTGTTAACAACCATTTATCTAATTCAATCAAAAACAGTTGGAACAAGCGCAATGTGCGCAAAGTCTTGTTTTTAAACCCGGTTTGTTATTGCTTTGAATTACTAGAATAAAAATGGCGGCAATTGCAAGTACCTAGAGTTTATTTTCACTTACTACATCATAGTAACTTATAAAATAAATTACATCATTTCCGATGGAAATACAGCACTTAAATAAATTAAGAAATTATAATCAAATAGTGTGTCTGGAACAGAGTATATCAAAATTAAACTATTTTCAAACTAAACTATTTAGAAAATAAACTTTTTTTTAACTAAACTGTTTTGTAGTGTGGGAAGCTGCTCGACTCGATAACCAAAAGTTCCTTTCGCAGTTTCCTGCTCTTTTTGTGCTACAAATTAGAAGAATCCAAGTTTTCTTCAAAAATGTGTCATGATATCTGTGTTTTTGTTCTTTGAAACAAACAAATAAACTCGAATTTTTTAATAAATAAACTGAAAATATTCCGATTGTCTTCACCCCGCTATAGTTACCTTACCGGAAGTAACATTCCAATGTCGATGCAAGCAATGACAAAATAGCATAACCAATGCTTATCTCAATCTAAATTAGTTCGATAAAATTATGTTATCAATCGATAGCAAGTCCGCTACCCAGCTCATTGTCTTCTACTCCTTCATTTACTCTACATGCAAAGTTCTCCCGAAGACTTTCAAGATGCTGGAACTTGGCTGCAATATCTTCACCATTTAGATTCCCGATGCACTCATAAGCGTGTTGAATGTACTCGAAGTACATAGAGTTGTTTTCCTCAATGATCGAAAACAAGTTTTCGGCAAAGCGAGGACAATCACGCATCAGATTTTCTATGTCTTCAATGGGTTCCTGTAATATAGCATGGATAGCAGCAAGCCAGAAGCATGCAGCATTGAATCCAAGGCCAGGGGCAACTTTGATCTGATTGTAAAGTGTTTTACATGTCTCAACTAGTTCGATACACATTTGAAGTGCCAGATCATTGAAACTCCGAGGTTCGTTTCCAAAATCTTCACCATAGAAGAAGCATCGGTGTATCAAAGAGATGATCTCGGCGTAATCTTTACCACGAGGGTCTTCAACATCGATTCGGCACAGAGTGCTGAAGATGTAATAAACGACTAAAATGCAAAAAGTTTTTCTAAGGCTACTGCAAACAACTGTGCAATGATAAAAACAAAAAACTTAAACACATTTAGTTAAAAGTACACAATAACAATTTTATATAAAAGTGCTGCAATTTTGCTTAACTTGGTGCAAATTTGAATTTTGGTCCAAAAACCTCGGAATAAAAATATTTTTGAAACCCAACGCCGTTCTACGCTTCGAAGCGACGACACACTATTGAAAATTTTGACAAAAAATCAAAAAGATGTTTCTCGTAACATGATCTTTTTCGTTATTTACCGAACGTTCGGTATTCGTTACACACATTCGGTATTTTTATGCGGAATAGTACCGAATGAGTGCTTCTACATGCTCCGCTAGTTCCAAAAATTTTTTTGGAAAAGGCTGAAATCACTTTGTTAACTCAGTTCTCACTGTTACGTCATAATGTGTCACTTGTAATTGCTTTGAATACTGGGATCATGTTGTTAACAGTTACTGTAACGTGCGGTGAAGCTTTTGGTTGGCGAGACACAATTTTTTTTCACACACGTTGGCAAATAAATTATGTAAGACAATAAATGACCAGCAAATAACTGTTTTCATAGCCATTAAACGATGACCAAATTTTTCCATAATTATTCGTTTAGTTTCTGCGGTTTACTTCAATTCTTGAAGTTTCGAAAATCTATAAAGATAGCAATTATTTTTCTTTGAATGTGGACATTATTGAGATTTTCGTGCTTGCTAAGCCTTCTTGGCAAATTTTTTAAGTCGCAAAAACCCTGTTTCAGTTTCAACATTATTATTTGTTGAAAACATGAAAGAAAACATGACAATTTTCATAGCGCAACCACTCTTTTCTTGGGTACGTTTCTTCTCTTTCTGAATTGAGAGATTTTTTCGTATTAATGTCTCGAGCAAATTTTTTAAAACGGTTTTCTTTCCCCCCGGTTGGTGTAAGGTGTCCAAATTTCGGGCAAAAGTTTGGGCAATTGCATATATATTGGGCGATTTCGTATTTTTTGGGCAATATTGCGTCAAAATTTTGGGCAATTTCATGTCGTTTGGGCAAGTTTGCCTAGTAAAATATTCCCAGCGCTGGACAGAAAAACCGTCTCACTGTGCGTGAAGACCTTTTTTTTTTGGAGGTCACATGATTTCCTCGGATCAAATTGTTTTTATTTCGCTGGATAAATAACTTGTTCAATCTCGAATGAACGAAAGACCACAAAAAAAACTGCTTTGACTTTTCTCATTCTTTGACGTCATATTTGAAACGTGCCGCAAAATCAGGACCCACATGACAGAACGATCTTTTAAAGGCCATTTTCACTCGCTACAAGGCGTTAACGAGGAAAAAACTGTAGACAAAATGTAATTTTCCAACTGTCTCGCACGCCGCAACACTCGTTGGAAATGCTCGCTTGAATTTCTTTACGACATGTTGCGTTAGTACGTAATAAATACCTTCATTGTGACGTCAGACGCATTTCTATTTCAACACTCGAATATGACATCGCAAGCGATATCCAGGGACTTCGCGAAAGTATTCAATTTACTGAACTAAAGAACTTCACAATTGCGTTGAGCGTGTTTAAAGTTGTTGATAATCATATCTGAAATACATCGCTTTCGAATTTCATAATGTTCCATTAACTTAGTCAAGTTTGTGTTTAACGGCTTCCAAAATTTAAATGTCTAGAAAAGGAATCTATAAATATCTATCAGATCTTGTTTCAACTTTTAAGGAGTTAGTTGAATTTTCGCTTAGCAGCGCAGTTGTTAAAATTGCGGTAACAAATAAAACCCTCGTTAAAAAAAATATTTCGACAATAACCTTTTGCTACGATTGAAACACAGAAATAAAAACTTTTGATCTGAAAATGCCAATATGATTTTTGGATTTTGCAACTTACATTGTCTTGACCAGAAATTTGGCACTCTATCCGAAATATCCAATCTACATCCCAACAAGCCACTGCAATATTTTTTTAAGACGAATTTTACAACAGCACATGTATGAACAGTTCGACAAACTTTTCCCAAAATCTAATAACTAAATTAAACCATGCCTGCCTTGGCAAGTAGCATGGAAAGAGATACGTACACAAACAAAATTTACAAACAAAAAATCAAATTCTTATAAATGTATTAGTGATATTGCAGAGTCCAACTTTACGATGACTTCACACTGAAAACTTATAATAATTTATTCAACTCTATGCTTTCCAAAACACTAGGGGTAATGTTTAAAGTCAAACAACTATTTACCAAAAATCATCTACTTCAGTGGTTCCCAACCTTTTTATAACCGTGAACCATTTTGATTTTGAAAATTTTCCATGGCCCACTCTCAAAGTATTGCTTAAGAACTTGACCCAAATTTTCCGGTCAAATCAGTTTTGAGGTACATTGAAACGATTTTTCCGGCCGAAAACAGGTGATCTCGAAAAAAAAAAGTCTTAACCAAAATTCAAGCGGTTTTTACGGCCGGTAACAGGTGATCTCCAAAAAACAAAAAATTCAAACACGACTTTTGCCAAAATGCTCTGTGGCCCACTGCAAAAATGCCCTGTGGCCCACCGGTGGGCCATGGCCCACAGGTTGAAAAGCACTGATCTACTTCTTCCGCACATTGCGCTCTTTTTAGTTTATTTTAACAGCTCGGAGGTCATTCGCTCTCAATGTTTGAAGGTCTCAAAAAGTTATCAAAATAATCAAGTAACGTCAATCAAAAAGCTATGAGGAGTTTAAACAGTTTTTTTCATTATTATGAAATGACATAGAGCAATCTTTAAAATTCCAGCGACTTTATTACATCAGCCAAGCTTAACACTATCCACGGCCAAAAATGTGCGCGCATGTTGCAACTAGTCTTATTCTAAGAACGCTATTTAGCAGTGCGACCCAACGGCTAATATAGTAAATAATGTACAGTATATTGTATTACATTCATTATTCAGCACAAAAGCTTTCTTAATAAAATTGTCCAAAAACTTGGAAGAGCAAGAAGAAGATTTTTTCGACGTGATCAGCGACAGTTTAGTAAAAATACTCGGCCATACAGCTTAAATCTAACAAAGCCATTGAGCTCAAATACTTCAACGTGTTAAATGTTGCAGTAATCCCATAGGTTTTACTCTTCTGCTTTTCTGTGATATCAATTCATTGTGAGAATTTAACGTACAGTTTGAAGGTCCGTTTAAGGGCTAATTGTCCAACATGGCATTGCCAAGTTTGGCATGTTCAATCTTTTTCTTATATTAGCCTACCGGTTCTCTTTGATTATGTCTGGCTGGAGTACTTCGTAATAAAAATTTTGAAATTTTAAGGAGCCCATTTGGCATGGTTTCCTCAATGTGGCCAATTAAATTTGTTATCTTTGATTCATATTAAGTTATCCAAAAGATTTAGTTTGTTCAGCTTTCGTAGTGACTGGAGGAGGTGCCAACACAATTGTAGCACCCCTATAGTAAGAGATCCTCGTTTTTTTCGTCTAGCTTAAGTGGGTAAAGCTTTTGAAGGACGTGTTGGAAGAGGACTCTCTAATTGTGGCACTTCAAATTAGTGATTTTTTATTAATCTAATCTGATTTTATCTTTGTTGTGTATCTGCCTATTCTGAAAGTTTTGTATGTCTAGCTTGAATGGTTGAAAAGTTTGAATTCTGTAGGATCCCCATTTTGGTGCCACAAACTTTTTGTCAAATTTTATCTTTTTTTCACATTTGCTTGTGTATTCTGAAATTGTGATAAGTCTAGCTTTCACAAGTAAAAAGTGTGAATTTTGGCAACATCATTTGAGGTGGACCCCCAATGTGGTACTCCCAAATTTTTTCAAATTTTATCTTTTCATATTTGCCTGTTCTGAAAAATTTCATCAGTCCAGGGTGAGTGGTTCAGTTTTGAATTTTGGCGTCCTTGTTTGAGGGGGATCCCTTCATTTTGGTACCTCAAAATTTTGTCAAATTTTATTTTATCATCATTTTGTCTATTCTGAAAATTTCATCAGTCCAGCGTAAGAGGTTAATGTTTGACTTTTGGCGTTTTTGTTCGAAGAGGATTCCTTCATTTTGGTACTTCTAAATTTCGTCAAATTTCATCTTTTCTTGATATTTCATATCCTGAAAATTTCATGTGTCTAGCATGAGTGGTTAAAAAGTTGGAATTTTGGCGGCTCTGTTTGAGGGCTACCCCCCATTTCGATGTGCCAAATGTTGTCAATTTTTTATTTATTTATTTATATTTGCCAACCCTAAAATTTGATGAGTATAGCATGTGTAGTTAGAAAGTTTGATTTTTGGCAGCCCCATTTAAGGGGGACCCCCCATTTTGGTACTCCAAATCGTTTTAAATTTTATGTTTTTTTTAAATTTACTTACCTTAAAAACTGTATGTGTCTAGCTTTAAAGGTTAAAAAGTTTGAATTTTGGAGGTCCCCGTTTCGTGGTAACCCCCAATTTTGGAACTCATAAGTTTTGTTTGGTTTAGTTTGTTTTTGATATTCACCCACTCCAAAAATTTGATTTATCGAGCTTTTATGGTGTAAAAGTTCAAAATTTTGGCAGCCCCACTTGAGAGGGATCCCCCCATTTTGAAACCCCCAAACTTTGCCAAATTTGATCTTTTTGTAATATTTGCGCATTCTGAAAATTTCATGTGTCTGGCATAAGTTGTTAAAAAGTTTGAATTTTTTTGGCCCCGTTTGAGGGGGACCACCATTTTGAAATCCCCAAATTTTGTCAAATTTTATCTTTTCTTTACATCTACTTACCTTAAAAATTTCATGTATCTAGCTTAAAAGGGTAAAAAGCTTGAATTTTGAAGGGCCCGTTTGGGGGTAAACCCCCATTAAATCTCCCCCAATTTTTGTTAGGTTTAGTTTATTTCTAATATATACCCATTCCGAAAATTTGATTTGTCAAGCTCCAACGGTTTAAAAGTTCAAAATTTTCGAGGACCTGTTTGAGGGGGATCCCCCAACCTTGCACCCCAATTTTAGTCGAGCACTGGTCCTCCCTGATATCTTCAATCACTCAAACTTTGAATTCAGTGCGTCTAGCGGTTTAAAAGTAGATAGCCGGAGAAGAATAATAAAAAAAGTAAGAAAAAAGAAAAAAAAGAAGAAAAATTATATTCAAGTTGGGGTAAATGAACATAACCAAAAGAAGGGCAGTTGATAGTGTGCTCAATAACTACAAACCATTTTTCATCAATATCGGTAACTGCCGAGATATATAGGTTCAAAGTCGTTCACTCTCTGCCCACTTTTGGCCTGTAAATTTTGGTCACGTGACCGGGCACTTCCAAACTTAGATTGCATAAAACATTCATAAGCACGTGCATTGTGTCCAAATTTCAGCTTCGAACATCAAGTGGTTATGGAATTGTAAGCAATTTAATAACTTTTCACGCCAAAAATTACCGTTTTTTAAATTTTTTTTGTGTGTCAATTCAAGATTATCATGGCACACAAGATCCCCAAAATTGGCACACAAGATTATCATTATCCTTCATTAATCGTCATGTTGAGTCCAAATTTGAACTTTCTAGGTTTAACGGTTTGTTAGTTATAGCAAAATCAATCCTCATTTGCCAATGTTCGCCAATTTGCCAAATCAATTCTCATTTGCCAAAATTCGCGAACAAAACCAATGGCACTACGTGCTCGCGCAAAGTCCCAACTACAGTAGTCAAAGGCACCAAGCTTCTGGGTCTGATGACGCATGTCATTTTTTTAAATGCGAAAGGTAATCCTGAGTAAGCAATGGCTATTCATTTTC